>JASDQU010437891.1:1145-17279 GCA_032191745.1 Picea mariana | reverse complement strand
AACTCTGTTATCTCAAGACTCACTCCAAGAATTCATTTAGAAGCCAAAAAAAGAGGCATCTTCCCCTCTTGTCTCAAATGAGGGACTTGAAATCCATCCATATCCTCAACCATCAACATGTTGGGTAGATCAGGCTGATCAAGATGAGGTACCAGATCAAGAAAAAATAGAATCTCCAGATCAAGACAATCTAGGAATTATAGGCATCACAAATACCTCAACATCTACAAATGAAGTTTGGACAGTAGTTGAAAAGAAGAAGAAATCACTTGAAACATTACAACCAATGGTAACACGAAGTCAGGCTCAGAAGTCAGTAAAAAAAGGTGAGCTCTTTTCCAACAGGTTAATTTAGATGCAATGTCTCTTCACTTTTATCCTTAGAGTCTTTTTGTGAATGTATTAAGTAAGGTTGCTTTATGTGAAGTTTTCATTCGAGTATTTGAAACAATCATTAGTAGCTTGTAGTAGTTGTTTATTTGAGGCCCCATATTGGCTCGAATTTGCAATATTTTGTAACTCCTCAATGGTTTCGAGCACACCCTTTTTTTGATAATACAAATCTCCTAGTTTTTGTGAAAAAAAAAAAAAAAATAGAGGAAAGAGGGAAAACCTCACGGGAAAAACCCCTTCTCAAAGTACAATGTATCAAAACTGAAGAAGGAAGAAAGGCAACTGCTAAGCAACTGTGTCCATCATTCCAATACAATCGCTCAGGAAGTGGAACTTATGCTCAGTAAATGTCTTGGTGAAGATGTCTGCAGTCTATTCAGTAGATGAACAATATTGCAAATCGATGATCCTATCATGCACCAACTCTTTGATGTAATGCATATGGATCTCTATGTGTTTGGTCAGATGTCGTTGCACTGGGTCTCTACAAAACCTGAGTGTACTCTGATTGTCACACCAAATGCTAGCAAGACGGTGGAACTGGATGTCAAGCTCAGTGAGGAAGTTCTGAAGCCAAAGTGCCTGAATAGTGATGTTGACCACTCCTATGTACTTGGCCTCTGTTGACTATAAAACAATTTTTGACTGGTTTTTGCTCAACCAATAGATGGGATTTGAACCCACGTACCAAAAGTAGACTTGTGATTTGTACTATCATTATCCCAATTAGAATTTGTGAAGCCCATGAGATCCAATGCATGACCTACTGCATAGTGGATCCCATAATTGGTGGTGCCCTAAACATATCTAAGGATGCACTTGGTAGCCTTCCAGTGTAGCTCGTGTGACTCTTGCATGTACCTAGAAACTGCCCCTACTTCATAAGAGATATTCAGTCGAGTGTCTATGAGATAAATAAGGCTCCCACAAGCTACCGATACAAGGTATTTTTCACCAATGGTGTATCCCCACCATCCTCAAGATGTACCCTTGAAAGAAAAGGTGTGGTTGTTGACTTGTAGTTGGTCATGTGGAATCTAACCAAGATATATATGACATACTTAGTATAAGATAGCTTGATCCTTGAAGCATCCTAACTAATTTTAAGACCAAGGAAGAAGTGCAGTGGACCCATGTCCGTCATAGAAAACCTATCATGCAAAATGTCTTTGACCGTGGAAATTGCTGAGGCCGAACTTCCTATGATCATGAGGTCATCAACATATAGAACCAAGATCATTAAGGAGTCTAATTTTTTTATCATGTAGATGTTTGGATCTGATTTACATCTAACAAAATGTCGAGAAAGAAAATAAGCATCCATCTTCACATACCATGCTTTAGGCGCTTGCTTGAGGCCATAGAGTGAATTTTTCAGTCGACATACTAAGGACGAGTTATGTATGAACCCTTGTGGTTGCTCCATGTAAATATCCTCTGAGATATCCCCATGAAGAAATGAATTCTTTACATCCATCTAGTGAACTTCCCACCCCCTGACTGCTACAATGCAAGAGCCAATCAGATGGAGTCCATATTTTCTACTGGAGCAAAGGTCTCATCATATTTTATCTCGCGGATCTGCTAAAAACCTTTGGAAACTAGTCTTGCCTTGTACCTGATCACTTGTCTATATACTTCCTTCTTGGTCTTGTAGACCCATATACATCTAACAAACTTCCTATCTCAAGGAAGCATAACCAAATCCCAATTCTGGTTCTTAACGAGAGAGTTATACTTCTCCTACGTAGCATCTTCCCAGAAAGGATTCCCTACAACTTCTGCATAGGTCTGTGGGTATGAAGCTAGAACAATGTAGCAATGCATGGGAATCACTGGTTCGATAGCTATGAGTGCAAGAGGAGGATCCTCAAACTGGGACCTCGTTCTCCTTTGATCCGCTGGATCCCCCACAAGGTCACCTGCTTCTTGTAGGGTGGTTTGTGCCCACTTGGGTATCTGTCGTGGCTCATAATATACATGCTCATCATCTTCCAAATCATATTCAAAACTCAGATCTGAACCGTGATCTGAATAAGTGGAATCATCATCTCCAATGTTTGGTGCGGGTGGAAGTACATAGGTCTCTGCATGTGGCTCCAATGGTGCTTGTAAGGGACTTTCCTCAAACTGAACACCTCACTCAATGACGAGCTTGTCTTTTGAAGGATAAATCAACCTGTAACCCTTCACACCATCAAGATATCCCATGAAGATTCATGTGATTCTCTGAGG
The DNA here is from genome assembly GCA_032191745.1 of Picea mariana. NCBI lineage: Eukaryota > Viridiplantae > Streptophyta > Pinopsida > Pinales > Pinaceae > Picea > Picea mariana. Next base: position 14,651 of record JASDQU010437891.1, on the reverse strand, counting down.
ATCTAATGCTTTCCTCTTTTTAGAGGGTATGTGGGCCCACACGCATGATCCAAATATTTAGAAGTGGGTGACTTTCAGTTTACTATCGATCCATGCCTCAAAGGGAGTCCTATCCTTGAAATATTTGTGAGGATATATATTCTGAATGTAGTCAACACATTTAAGTGCCTCGGCCCAAATATTGGAAGGAAGAGACCTTGCACGCAACATGCAAGTGTCCATCTCTTTGAGGAATCTGTTCTTCCTCTCAGCTACCTCGTTTTGTTGCGGAATGTATGGTATTGTATGTTGCAGCTGTATACATGCCTCTGAACAAAGATGTTGGACATCCTTGTTCACATATTCCCCCCCCATTGTGTGTGTGGAGGATTTTGATCTTCCTTTTGGAATAATTCTTTGCATGTGCTTTGAAGTCGTTTAGATGCTAAAAAACTTCGTACTTCTAACTGAGAAAATACACCCAAGTGTATCATGAGAAATCATCAATAAATGTAAGCACATACCTCACCTTGTTGATGGACGGATGAGGAAAGGGTCTCGTGAGATCACTGTGAATGAGCTCCAAGGGAGAGGAGGCCCTCCAAGACTTCCTTTCTCAAACTTCTCTTGAGTATATTTGCCAAGAACACATCCTTGAAAAACTCCTTTGGAAAAGTGTATGTCAAGAAAGCCAGTGACCATTTCCTGTTTGTTGAGTTGCTGCATGTATTTGAAGTTTAGATGACCGAATCTCTCATCCCAAAGTCTACTGGCATCATCAACATGAGTTAGTAGTAAAAAAAAATCATATTTAGCAATAAACTTACTGAATGCATACAAACGAGACTGGTGATTTACCTCACCAACATTAATCTTGGAGTTATTATGTATGTCATATATGGTTACAGAATCATGCGTGAATTCCACCCTTTTCCTGTTCTAGAATGAATTATCTAATAAACAGAGAGTTGATTCACGGAAGTTTTGTAACATGCAAGACATTCTAAAAAATTCCATGTTGGAGTTCTATTCTCCCTTCTCTAGTGACCTCTATTGGAGTATCATCACCCATGAGGATGGGAGGACTCATGCATGTACTAATAGAAGATAAAACATTTTTGTGGTTTCCATGTGATTGGATGCGCCTAAATCTAGGATCCATGCATCAAGAGAAGAATGGATAGAAATTAAAGCATGAGAATTACCTCTTTTGTTTGGTGGTTGGTCTCTCGACTTCTTCTTAGCATTCTTGGGAATACAGTTTCCAAGATTGTTACGTTGAAGTGCCTTCGACATGAAATCTATTGTCTTCTTCATGCATGACGATTCGAGACAATAGTTGTGGTTGTAGTAACCACATTTTGACTTCCCTTTCTTTCCCTTTCCACCTTTTGAGGCAGAGGAATCATCAAAGGGTTTGGAATTGCCTTCCTTCTTTTGTTCAGAATGTGCCTTGCCCTTTCCTTTCTGCTTGGACTTCAGATTGAATGTGTTGTTGCTCTCATGCACAACAAGTGCATGAACATTGGAACCCTTGATTGCCCCTATTTTGATGAGCTTATCTTTCTCATGCATTAGGGACTCAATAAACTGCTCCAATGTAGGAATTTTCCACACCGCTCTTGAAGTGAATCTCACTGTATGGAATGTCGAGACAAACACAACATACTCTAGACCAAGTTTTGACCAGATAGAAAGGATCAACTAATTGAGTTGAGTTGATTTGGCAATACCACATCCCTTTAGATGAAGAAGAAGGGACTTGAACTTCGTGAAGAAGTACTGGATGTTATTAAAACTTCTCAGATCCAAGGAATTCAACTCTACCTCAAGCATGTGGCTTCTCATCTCATCTTGTTTTCCAAAGAGATCTTCCAATTTTGTTCAAATCTCATCTGGAGTAGTACAATATTAAATGCGAAATAATAGCTCGGGGGACATTGACATGCAAATAAGGTTGTAGGCCTCATCCATGCAGTTGAGATACCTATTTTTCTCGATAGATGGTGTTGGATCAATCTCTGTATCCATTGTTATTTAGTACAATCCTTTGCATCTGAGCCGATGCATAATTTTTAGCTTCCACTCGAAATAGTTATGTGGCGTGAGAAGAATTGTTGGCGAAAACTCCATTCTTTATGACTGCATCTTCTTCATGAACCTATAAATAAAGTTCCTATGCACTTTCTCCTAGAAACAATGCTCTGATACCATGTGAAGTTTCAGTGAAACTTTCAAAAAGAACCTAGCTAGTAGAAACATCACAAAGCTTGCGAGAGAGAAAAGAGAAAGAGACACAAGTTTGAGAGAAAGAATGAATCGTATTAACTGAATGAGTAAAACTGAATAATACACATGATATACTCTACATGGCTAAGTAAATGTGTCATAGTAGTGATCTAAAGAGATCTATACACTTATTGACAGAAACCAAAGTAATCTGCCACCTAGTCCTAGTTAACTGGTCCATGCAATCATCAGTTAATCAAGTCACACGTGTGTATGTGAGAGAAACTAATGCTTGCACATGATATGCGCCCTCTTGGCTGCATGCATGTGATATGCGCTCTCCTGGTGAGTAAACTGAGGTGAACATGCAATTGCAGGTGTTAAAACCGAGGTTTCCCTGCATAAGTATCCTCCACTAGTCTAACTGAGGTGTAACCGACTCTGAACTAAAGAGAGAAGGCGCCCTAATTTGTAGGGGAATATTCTCGAGAGATAATATTTTCGTCTATGGAAGCACCCTCAACATTAGACTATCAACCTTAGGAAAATAATTACATAGGTGAGTGTGTAATATGTCCAACATTACAAACCATCGATGCTTTGTTTGAGGGAAGCATTGTGTGTGTCTTAAAACTCTAATCATAACATTTTAGTGTCACGACACGTACTATATCCACGTGGTTGTAGTGTAAATAAGTTTCATATCAGGCATCCATGTTATTCATTCCGCATGTGTCTTATATGGAAATGAAGATTTATCCATACTTATGATATACACAACATAAATAATGAAATTACTTTAATTGTATTAAGATTATTACATGATTTTTTTTTTTTTTTAATTCCAATAACAACTTGTAAAGTGATTTTTTTTTGGGTACCTCCCCTTTGTATTACCGAAACGAGTGGTTAATCCTTGGAAGGATGAAATCAAACAGAGTTTCATTTGTCAATGGGTAAAGTGGAGGTAAAGTTGTCATAACCAAAGCTCCCTTGCAAGAGAATGGTCCGCCTACCGAGTAAGGTAAGTCATGGTCTTTTTGCACATTAAGAACACTTCTATGTAACTTCAAATTTGAGGAGTATAATGTGTAATGACTATACATGATATGCATTGTCTTTCCTATATCCATGTAACATATATCACGATAATATGTTATAAATATAGATATGTATTATATACCAATTTAATGTTTGGCTTGGTCGTAACCTTAAAAATATATTATTATTATTATTATTTAATTGTTTTGATAATATTTATATAATATATATTTTAAACTTGGATTTGATTAAATTAATTGGCTCTTGAAAAAGTAAGAATTATTGTAGTAAAATGCAACTATTATAAATAATATTTAAAAAAAAATCAAAATATAAAAACATAAAGAATCTCTTTTTAAAAAATCTATTGGAAATCATGCTTTTGCTAGAACATTTGGCCGGAAATCATGTTTTTACTAAGACATAGCTAATTTTGTAATTCTTTATTTCTCAATAAGGAGCAAATATTTTGTAATTCTTTATTTCTCAATAAGGAGCAAATATCTTCTTGTTTTCTTTTATTATGATTCTTGTGTTGACATTTTGTAAAAAGAATAGTGTTACATTTTGTTAAAAAAATAGTTAGAATAGTACAACTTTCTAGCATGTTAAAAATATGGAATTGTAAATTTATAGTGTGTTAATTTATTATTTAAATATAAAATATAAAATAAAGTTGTGAATTTATATAAAATTGTAAATTTATAGTATGTTAATTTATTATTTAAATATAAAAATAAAAATAAAAATAATACTATAAATTAATTTATGTATTTTATATTAATATTATCATATAAAATTAAATATAATTATATAATTATATTAATTATTTAACAAAATAAAAAATATTTACATCAATTTCAATACAAGATTGTTTTCATTTAAAATTTATATATTTTATTTAAAAAATAAATATAATAATATTTGCTTACTAATTAATAGAAAAAATTGTTTATTTTTCATAATATAAAGTTGTTTATTTTTCATAATTTTATTTAAAAAATAAATCCAATAATATTTAGTTACTAATTGATAGAAAAAGTTGTTTATTTTCATAGTATAAAGTTCTTTATTTTTAATAGTATAGTTGTTGTAATATATAAATCTTGAAAATTATCTTTCTTTATTTTATTGTATTTTATAAATTTTGAAAAACATAATTATTATAACACTATACATATTTAATAAATTAATAAATTATTGAAATTGAGTCTATCCAAATTGAATTGTGTATTGGTAAATGTAATATATAAATCTTGAAAATTATTTTTCTTTATTTTATTATATTTTATAAATTTTGAAAAACATAATTATTATAAGCATACTCAATAAATTTTATTGAAATTGAGTCTATCCATATTGAATTGTGTATTGGTAAATGATACTTATGAAAGAAGAGAGAGAAGGAATATCTAGAATATTAAATATGCTATATAATTAATTTTCAATTTTTTTTTTAAATATATAATAATAAAATTTATAAAAGAAAAAAATATTATAATAATAAAAATTATAAATAAAATCTAATAATTATAAAAATTTATAATAAAATAAATTAATATAAATTTTGAGTTAATATGAATTTATATATACATTTCAAAGATCAGCAAAGTCATAAACGGATAGAGGGGCAAAGGCATTGGAAGCAAAGATAGCATACCCCATTGCAGATTCAAATGTTACATCTTATTCAGAACCAAAGCCTTTAAAGGTAGTGTAAATTATTCAAATTAACTATAGTTGATATTGGATTTTTAAAATTAAAATTAAATTTAAAAAAAAATATTAATTACATAACAAAATCACAAATATGATATAGACATTCAAACAAATTGATGTTGCATTTTATTAAGTTTATTAAATAGATGTTTATTTCTATATATGTTTCCAAACAATTTGTGAATGTGGTTATGAATCTTAACATTCAAAGGGAAGGTGAAAAGCCATAAGAAATCATTTGGATATTCAAAATAGTCATTGAAATATATTATTGAAAAATATTTTGTAAATGCATGTTTCCAATTTTAAAATTCAATGATTATGATAAAAGTTATTTAGAAGTATTTTTTTTATTATTATGATATTTTATAGTGTAATTTTTTCAAAATAATAATATAAATTTATTTGATTATAATATTTTATAATATATTTTTTTTAAATAATAATATATATTTGTTTGCTTGTTTGTTGAAGTAGGTGAACATTTTTTATATTTAAGATTATTGATCTTGTAACATTCTTACATAAGCTTTAATCAATAAGAATTTCATATTAATGTTGTTAATTGGAACCATAAAGATATTACAATTAAAATGATCATATTTGAAGTTGGTTTACTATTTTGATGAAGACCTCTTACAATAACTCTCAAATTGATGAAATTTATACCTTTCTAAAAGAGAGAGTGTAAATAATTACACTCAAAAACTTGATATATATTCTAGGCTAAATTCTATAATTAAATGTATGATCTTTAAGCTATGAATTTATTTTAAAGATGATGATGATGATGATGATGATGATGATGATGATGATGATGATGATGGAATTTAGAAATTATATGTTTTGGTGGATATTTTTTTTTAATAACAATATTTGCATTCATAGATTAAAAATTTATGAAATAATATTTGGTTGTCCTGAAATTCTATAATCAAATATAAGATTGGTAAGATATTTTTTTTTTGTAAGTGAGTGTAAGAAACTATATTACTGCAAAAAGATTATGATACAAAAAATGGGAGGCATCTTGGTCTGCCTAGTAGGAAACCAGACCAGGGGTTCCCGAGTTGCGCTTGCTAAAATATACGAGGGGTGGGACTGGTCTATCACTGGGGGAAACCAGGCCAGTCCTACCATAACTAGTTTGAAAAAGATAAGCAACACAGACATAAAAAGTAGAAGCTGAGACAACCCACTAGACCCGAGTGGCTAGTGGGCCAAACTGACCTGACTACGCCTGACATTCCTACCATTAGACTAACCATTCACTAGTCCAGGACAATGATGTGTTTATTTCCACCATCCACCTAGCTCTTGTTATCATCCTTTTGGGAGATAATGCGAGTCTTCCTGATTTTGGCTGGCGCAACGTGTCTATCGGCTGGTGTGATGTCCATGTGATGGACATAGCGCAAATAGAGGTGGAATTGAGCAACCAACCGCTCCATCTTGGATTTCTGGTCTTTCTCGACCTCAACTAACAGTTTGGTAATAGTTTCCAGACTGCTGAGGGGACTCGGGATTTCATCCAACATTTTCTTGTGTTCCTTGTTTTCCTCTTGTTTGGTGTCTTCCATTTCGATTATCATCTTAGTTAGCCATGCCATCTCCATTGTCTTATGGTAGAGGGTTTCCCTGAGCTATGTGGCCCCCATATCATTTACCCAATTCGCTTCCTGTGCCAGTGCATCCCATGCTTTGCCTTTGCATTTTTCTTTTATTTCCTTTTCCCACCGGGTAATGGTCTCTTTTCCTTTCGACGCAACCAGAGTTTGGAAGGTGCCCTCCACGTCTTTTGTCGCCTGCTCCATTCTTGTCACCCACCGTGGACTAATCGGGACTTCCTTTCTAAGGGGATTCCTCTTCATGTGCGTTCTCTTCATTCGCACCATCCCACTTGGCCTGTCGTAGCTCCTTTGTTGGATACTCAGCCTGTACCTCGCTTCACAGGGATTCTTCCTTTTCCTGCCCTTGTATCTGTGATAGCCCTTGCAGTTGCACTCCTTATGTTTGCGGCTATTCATGTTGTCTCTCCTCTTATTGATCTTCCCTTGCTGCGAGCTTGTCCTTCCAATCATGGTTTTCTTGTAGTGGTGAGCTCTCCCATCCTTTTTCCGTTGTGGCTCGTATGATCATGATGACTCGACCTTTATCTTTGTGCAGGTCCCTGCCCCTGCTCGCTTGAGATATGCCTGTGCTGCTCTTCGTACCTATACTTTGGCATGGTGGATTGATTATGGGCCATGTCACTCCCTCATGCCTTACGTCATTCGTTGCATGTGGTTTGTCATCTATACTTTCCCACGTGCTTTCCCCACAACTCTTATTGTCGAAAGGGCCTTGTTGTTGTACCCCCACCTGTTGTTTATGTTGATCTTGCATGGTAATTGTTGGTCGAGTGTTAGGCAATCCTATCTTGCCTAGGTCCTGCGTGCCTGCTGCTAGGCCTTGCACCGCCCTCCTCGATGTGACCTTCCTTGCTTAAGTTGCCTTCATGGTCTCTTATTGCTAGTTGGATGCAGTCAGTTCTGAGTTGTCCATTCGAGATGTTGATCCAGGTAGTGTCTAGTTTTTGGCCTTCCTTGCCAACCCCCTCATTAGTTAGCCTGTCTGCCAAGCCATTCGGTGACCTGCGCACCCAATGCAACTCCATTATATTCAGAATTTTCATATGTTCCTGGATTTTCGGTAGGGAATGTGCTAGGAACCAGTGTCGTTGAACCTTGCCCACTCTGGTGCCATTTTTGAGTCTCTTCTTCGTGTTGATGACCAAGGTGGAGTCGCCTTCCACGATAGTGTTTGTCATCCTTTCGTGACTTAGGATTTCAAGGCCAAGCTCCAAGGATCCAAACTCCACTGTGTTGTTGGTTGAGTTTACCATCCTCCCAGCGTACAGTCGGATGATGTTACCACCACTGTCTTTGATCACCCCTCTCGTCCTTTCCACTCCTGGGTTTCCTTTCGCTACCCTGTCAAAATTCAATTTGAGGAACCCTAACGGAGGGGGGGTCTAGTTGCGGTCTCCTATTTGGAGTTGCAGATCCCGCCTTACCGGTGTGTTGTTTCATCTGTCCTTATGGTGAAAAAAATCCAGGATGCGAGAGTCTTGGTCTATGAGTTGCGTTTTTTCCTTCTTGCAGTTGCGGCTCTGCACCGTTTCTCGTATTTGTGAGATTATTGCATCCTTGAGCTTTCCTTCTGGTAGGCTTTCATTCCTGAAGATACGTCGGTTCCTTTCTTTCCATATTTCCCAGATGATCATCCCCGACGTTAGATTCCAACAGAGGTTCACCTTTTCATTTTCGCTGTAACTCTCATTCCAATTGTTGATGGTTGTGTTGATGTTACCTCAGATCCTATTGGACTGGCGATAGATGCCTGCCGCCCAATCCCATATCTCTGTTGTGTAACTGCATTCATTGAGGAGGTGATTGGTTGTTTCCTCCTTAGCTTGACAGAGGTGGTAGTGAGATGGACCTATATAACCCCTTTTCGTGAGGTTTTCCCAGGTTAGAATTCGGTTGTGAAGAACTAACCATTCGAACATTTTGATTTTTGGCCATTGGGGGCTGCACCAAATCTTTCCCCACTATTGCATCAGGTCTTCTTGATCCTGGTCCGTGATGCAAAACCGTGCTTCTTTTAAGTTGAATTCCCCACCATTTTCCCTACCCCACCTTAATTGATCCTCTTCCTCTGAGACTGCAATTTTTATTTTCCCCAGTTCCTCCCCCACTTCTTTCATTAGAGTTGCGATCCGATCTCTATTTTGTGGATTGAGTTTGTCCCAGATCCTCCATCTCTCGCTACCATTTATTTGCTTGCAGTAATGATGGATTTTTGTTTTTCCTTGCGCTGCCATTTCTTGTTGGAGCTCCTCCCTGTCGAGATTTTCCATTCTGGGTTCCTATTGCTACGCATCCTCCCAGAATCTGGTTGTTTTACCATTTCTGACTTCCCAGAAGCTGTGTTTATGGATCCAGTTCTTGTTGCACCAGGCGAGATTCCAGATGGAGGATCCCTCCCTTGTGCCCATGAATCGAATTCGATATTGGTCGTTGATGTTCGGGGCATACTTGGACTTCCATAGGTTTTCTCACGGTACTAAAATGTTCTTGACCCATCTCCACCAGAGTTTTGCCCCGTAGGCTTTGTTGGTTACCTGTGGGTCTTGTAACCCTAGGCCTCCTTTGCCTTTTGGTCTACAAACCTTCTCCCAGGCCACGAGGGCCCATTTCTTTTTATTTTCAGCACCTCGCCATAGGAAATCTCTTTGAATGGCTCTTATCTTTTGTAGTATTCCTTTGGGAGTGGGAAACATTGACATCATATACGTCAGAATTGCTTGTAGAACTGCTTTGGTAAGGATAAGCCTCCCAGCCAGGTTGAGAGCTCTGTAAGTCCAATTTTTTACCATCTCCTACAGTTTTTTGATCACTCCTTCTAACGTTGCCATTTTGAATGCTCTGTCCTTCAGGGGGATTCCCAAGTATTTTGTTGGGAGCGTTTTGTGTGCAAACCCTAGAATGTTAGCCAGGTTTCTTTGAATTACATGATTAGTGTTGAAGAAATAGATCATGGATTTGGAGTGGTTGATCTCTGCCCTTGAGGCTTCCCCAAAGTCTTGTAAGATTATTTTAAAGGCTTTTGCTTCCTTGACCATAGGGGTCCCATGGAGTAGGGTGTCATCAACAAATTGTTGGTGTGTGTGGAGGTTGGACAATTTTTGAAAGGTTTGATGCCTTTTATTTCCCCTGCTGCAGTTGAGCTTTTTATGCTTCTGTTGAGCCCTTCCATCATCAGAATGAACATGAAGGGGGAAAGAAGGTCTCCTTATCTGATGCTTCTCGAAGGCCATGCGGGTTTTGCTGGGCCTCCATTGATTAGAAGCAAGTAGCTTGTCGTTGAGACTAGATTGACAATCCAGTTGATCCAGTGATGTTCGAAACCGAAGGCGTCCAGCGTCTTAGCCATACAGTGCCAACTAATTTTGTTGTAAGCCTTCTCCGGGTCAAGTTGGATTATCATCCCCCCTCTCCTTTGGCTTTTCAACGTGTGTATAAGCTCATGGGCATGGATGATGTTGTCCATTATTTGTCTTCCTTCTACAAAACCCGCCTGTTCCTGTGAAATCAATGTGGGTAGGAGAGGTTTCAGTCTATTGGCTATGACTTTGGAGATTATCTTGTAAACTACATTGCATAAAGATATAGGACTGTAGCGATTTGAGGTCCTTGCTTCATTTTCTTTTGGGACAAGGGTGATCATTGTGGCATTTAATGCTTTCAGGATGGAGGCCAAGCATCTGGAGTCTTCCACCACCCTATAAACGTCATGTTTAACCACTTCCCAACAGGATTTGAAGAATTCCACTCTGAAGCCATCTAGACCTGGGACCTTTCCATTGGGCATTTCTTGGACCACTTGGTCAAGTTCCTCCTTTGCAATGGGTTTGCTTAGATTGATATTTTGTTCCTTAGTGACCATCCTAGGGATGTGCTGGGTTATCCTTTGTATGGCCTCAGTTCTGTCTTGGTTGGGTTCCTGGGCTATCCCCTAGAAGTGATTGACTAGTGTGTTTTCAATTTCCTTGTGGTATTCTCTTTCGATCCCATCGTGATCCCTAAATTTCAGGATTTTGTTGTGGGTTCTTCTTGCAATGGTTGTTCTATGAAAAAACTTGGTATTCCGCCCCCCCTTCCTTTAGCCACATGATTATGAACTTTTGGCACCATAGAGTTTCTTCCTGTTGGCATCTTTCTTCCCATTCCTGGGTCAATTGGATCTCTTCTCTTTTCTAATCCTCTGTGTATCCCTCATCTATGCAGATTTCTTGGAGTACCCTCATTCTGTCCTCTATATTTATTTTTCCTTGGTTTATGTTTCCAAATATTTCCTTGTTCCACTCCTTGAGTTTATGTTTGATGTACTTGAGTTTCTTATATAGTTTGAACATCCTTGTCCCTTGATCCGGTAGTTCCTCCCGCCATGATTGGTTGATGTTCTCCTTGAAGGTGGGATGTTCGATCCAAAATTTATCAAATCTAAAAGGTCTGTTCTTCGGAGTGGTTTGGAAGTTTGCTTTCAATTGAACTGGCCAATGGTCTGACCCCCCCCATGGAAGGATGTTGCAGTCTAAAGTTAGTCCCTGCATAATGATGGATTCCGACACCAAGAATCTGTCTAGCCTTGTAGCTACTTGGTGATGATTTATTCTTTTGTTATTCCTGGTGAACTGGCCATTGTTGGTTCTAATGTCCACCATCTCCATTGTATCAATGAAAGCTAAAAATTCCTCCGCATCTCTATCCAGTCTCCTAGTGCCCCCTTTTTTCTCCGCAAGTGTCGTAATGATGTTGAAGTCCCGTACTAGGATCGAGTGGAGGTTGTTGGATCCGACCTTTAGATTTTCTAGGTCTAGGATCATTCACCTTTTTTCCTCCAACATCTAGGGACCATACACATTAGTGCATAGAATCACCTCTGTGTTACCTATAATTTGCATGTTAACCGAGAGTGTGTGTCTCGTGGATTTGACTGCTAGTAGGTTCATCGATTGTGGGTTCCATAAGGTGAGGATATCGCCTGCCATCTATTGGCCTTCAACAACCAACATCTTGTACTTAATCCATTGTTTTTTACTAATTGTTTCCATTCTATCTACAATGCATTTTGTCTCTTGGATGAAACAGAGGCCAGGTTGTTCCTTCCTTAGTCTAGTTTTAAGGATTATTAGCTTTTGTGGGTTGTTTAGGCCTCTTATATTCCATGTTATAATCTTCATTTAAACATGTGGGGGGGAGTTGGGAAAGATCTTTTTGATCTTGCTTGAATTTATCAGCAGGGCTCCTAGTTCTTGTAGGGCTACATTGTTTGATTTCCAGCCTTTCTTCTGCCTCATCTACTTGGGTGAATGTTGTGGTTGTCCCTCGCCTGCTTTGATTTCCAGGTATCCTATCTCGTAATGCGTGCGCTTGAGCCCTCTAGATTTTGCTTCCTCCCTTAGAAGGAAAAGGTATGGGATGCGATCTAGTTTCTTTGCTGGCACATTGTCTACTCCCTGCCTTTTCCATTGCTCCAATATGTTCGGGAGATCTATTCCTTCCCTTTCCACAATGTCTCTGAGATCAGGATCTTTCGTGCCTACCTTGCTTGGTGTCATCTTCGAGTCTCCGTTTTCCTCCTGCATTGGGGTGTTGGCATCTTTGTTTCCTCCTTCCATAAGACTTGCGCTACCTCCCTGTTCCCTCTTATTGCTTGGAATTTCTGTGTTCTCATGAGTTGCTTGTTCCCTAGCTTCTCTAGCTTTTGTCTTTTCCTTTCCTCCTTCTTCCCCTTGGTTGGCCATGTCCCATCCTTATAGTCTAGTCCCAGCTTCTAGATTGCTTCCTATTGGGGATTTTCTTTGTTTCTTGTTTTCTCTATTTCTGTGGTTCGGTTTTACAAACCCGTCCTCATCCTGTTGTGTTTTAGTGTTTTCCGTTTCTTGTTTTTTATTGAGAGGGCATTCTCTGATTAGGTGTCCATGTTCATGGCATCTTCTACATCTAAATGAGATCTTCTCGTAGTCGATGCTTTGTATCCATTCCTCATCTCTGAACTCTAGGCTTATGGCTTATGGGAACGCCCCCGAAACATCCATCTCTATGCAGATCCTTGCATAAGATGTGTATCTCCCTTTTAGGGTTTCTTCTGATGTCTTAACATATTTTCCAATCTTGTTCCCGATTGCTTCGAACGTGGACGACAACCAGTAGTCTAACGGTAAGGAGTAAAGCCCCAACTAGATTGGGACTTTTTTAAAGGTTTCTTTCTCTTGGGAGAAGTTTTCCTTCCACGGCCGCATGTATAACCCTGCCGAGGTGTGGAAGTATGACACCCCCTCAAAGACTTTATCCCAGTCCTCTAGGTTCATGAAGACTACTGTGAAGAACCCTTTCGAGCCCAGGTGGAGTTCCACTTCTCCACTTGGCTTCCATTGATATTTTATCCAGTTGTGCAACGTTCTTTCTATGGGCCACAAACCCATGAACTTGCAGATTAGTGCATGTGTCTTCATCTGGTCTTGATAGAGTTGTGTTTGTGGGTCTTCCAGTATAATCTTGGGTATCAGTGTTGTTTTAGGTTTACATGGGTTGCGCCCATCTGCTCCACTGGGGTTCGCTGGTTCCTGTGCATCCTTTTGGGCTTCTCTGGCTTCTTCCCCCACGTGATCCCTTTGTTCCTGGTTGCTCTCCTAATTCTTTTTCGATCCTGATCCCGAGGTGTTTGTCAACGGCTCTTTGAAACCAACGCCTTGTGGGCCTTTCCCCCTGGCCACCACTACCTTCTTATATGAGGGGGTTCCACTCCCGCCCCCTTTGGTAACCATTCTGTTCGCTGTTGAAACCGCGACTGTCAAACCCTAGCTTGCGATTTCTCCAGATGCTCCGTAGAAATTCGTTTTGTTATGTACTATCGCATAAGATTGGTAAGATATGATGATGAAGAAGAAATCAATTTGGTTTATGGAATCTTATGAAAAGTAAGAAAATA
>JASDQU010437890.1:79918-91397 GCA_032191745.1 Picea mariana | reverse complement strand
TTTTATCAAATGTTTACTTTCGTTTAAATTATTATTATGTGTTCATTCTTTTGCTCATTAGCAAGTTTGACTATTTTTATTAATGTGTTCAATAATTCATCAAATAATATCGTGGTTGGTTTCTCATTTTCATAAAATCATTTGGTGATATTAATTAATTAAATTCTTTTGTCATTTTGCATCTCATTTCAAAATAATAATAATAATAAAATAATTATCTATCATTTGTTTGATTTTGTAAAAAAACAAAATTAATATTTTTCTCTTCCCCATTAGCTTGAAGCTTCTAGATCATATTTGAAAACAAATTATAAACAATGTTTGTTTATAAGTTATAGTTGGTTTAAATTCATTTTTTATTTTTCTAGATTTTGTTTTATTCACAATTTTTAGGTTATTAATTTTTAGGCTATTAATTTGGGTTTCTTTTTGTTTCACAGGTTTCTATTATCAAATATTTGATATGAATCTGATCATGGCTTGATTTTGTTATCCAAATACATTCAAGATGATTGATCCAAAAATAATTTTGGATTTCTACAAATATTTTTATGAGCAACAACAGATAAAATTTGGAAAGGCGTCAAGCTCAGACAGGTGATTTGGTAGAACTGATTGCGGTGAAACCGTGAGGAATTTGAAGAAACGGTTGAAAACCCAAAACCAAAATGGACCAATTTACCTTCCTCGTAGAGATTTTCCCAAAAAAATGCACGATTTGGGAGATATTTGGGTCTCTTTTAGAGGAAAATTTCAGGTGGTGGAAATTAATAGTCACGCCCAGACTGTTCATTCATTTTATAAATATATGAGAAAGATCAGATCCATACGAGATCAAAGAATTGGAGAGGAGGATTTTTGTCCTTTCTCTTTTGCATATTATATCTTTTGTAAATTTTTTTATTTATTTTCAAATGGAGTAATGGATGGCTGAAATCTTTGGGAGAATGGAAAAATATTTTCAAAGAAGAATATGGAATTCCAGGTTGCTTAATGGCTTTTGTCCTATGAGTAAAATGGTTTTATTTTCATTATAATATATTCATATTCTTTGAATAATTGATTATGCATTGATTTAAATAGCTTTAGTCTTTTTTATCAATACCTGGTTAATTATTATCATTTATGTATTAATTTTTTCAATCTTTAAGGTCTATTATCCAAAAAAATTCTTCCAGGACTATAGAATGGACAAGTAATTTCAAAAACTTAATAGAATGGAATATATAAATTTTGGATTTAGACTTTTGTTTATAATGTTGTTATTTATGTTTTTTTTAATCATGTTACATGTGTAGGTCTAATATCTTTAGATTAAATGATCTGTGATGTGTAGGAGGTTTATATTATAAATACCATCTATCATTTGCTTCATCAAAATACAAATGTTGTGATTATATCTTTGATTTAAATAATGAGATTTATATTTGAGTTTTAAATTGAATGATAAAATGCACAGATTGCTTCCAGATTTATCTAGTTGTAATCATGTATAATTATGAGATCATGGGTTTATGTTTGTGTTTCCTTTTCTGTCATTAAAACCTAAGCTACCAATACATGTTCTGAATTTATTTAGAACAGTTATAAGGTTCATTGTAGATTTATCTCTTGGACATGGCAGTTGGATGTTCACCACTCATGCAGATGCTTGGATACACCTCACTAGTTCACTGACAGGATAACTTCTTTGTATTTTTCTGTCATTTGCATATCATTAAAACTAGAATGTATGGTTCAACTTTGACTATCCACATGTTCATGTTTCATTAACTTTTTTGCAAGATTCTTTAAATTTATAAAAGAAAAACAATAAATATTTTTATGTTCTTTCTTTATCTGCTTCCTAGAAGCAATCATTTTCCACATCAATTTTCGTAAGTTTTGATTAAAACTTGCATCTTGTAAATCATGTAAATACATAAGACTTATATATATATTGTTTAAATACAACTACTATAGTTACAGTTGAACATATGTACATATATATAGTGTGTTTAGTAATTAGTTACTTATTTCTCTTTTTTATTCGTTTCTTTCAGGATTCTTAGATTGGCTAACGGAGCCATTAAACCCATAAGAATGAGTTACACCAAACACTTGGGTTATTTAGACAACCTAGGACCAGACTTACTCTTCCAATTGACAGACGGTCAATTTCGCCCATCAACACCATGTTTATTTTCCTTTGTATCATGAGATACCTTAACTTCGGGACGAAGTTTCCTACAGGGTGGGTGTATGTAAAAACCCTGGTTAAATAGATGCATAGGGATTATTAAGTAAAATAATTAGATAATTAATTATCCTAATATGGTTTTAGTTAAACTGTAACATCTCGCTCTGGCACACTGAGAAAATTTATTCTTTGAGGACACTTGCTCGCAAGTGATCCAGACTATTATGATATTAAAACATTTGTCCTTGATTATGATGCATTATTGTAGATGACATGATGTTTTACTGCTTTGACATAGATAGGTGCTATTGACTCGGTTTTACTGAGTGTGCAGGGTTTTGGACCTTGACGATGCAAAGGTATAAATGGAACCCCTTGGACTCTGGATTGAGTCAGGGAGTGTGCTTTTTGGGTTGATTTATTTACTATGATATTACGTTGATTTGATGATATGATGTGCACATGTTCTAACACAATTGTTGATGATGCAAGTTGATGATAGCTTGCCGACCAGACTCACATATGGAGTAAAGGGGCCACACACAACTACCAGAGAGGTTGAGGGAGAGGTGTGGACAATAGCCCTGCCACAGCCTAGTAGCACTCCCATTGTGGCTCGAACTGTAGGTTAACGATTACCTAGTTCGAGAGGATCCACGATGTCATGAGGGAAGACTATGACATTCGATCATGATGATTCTACGGGGCACACAATAAGGTGAGGGCCTTATTCCTTAGAATCCCTCAGTCTCCCACAAGTTCACATGGTGGAGTGTTGACTCAAGGGGTTATTGATGTCTACCAATCAGTCAAGAGGTGAGTGGCACCCTTGGAGCACATGGTGCATCCTAAAGGGCACGTCGCGCAAAAGAAACACAAGAGGCGAGTGGCACCCTTGGAGCACGTGGTGCATCCTGAAGAGAACATCGCACAAAAGAAACAAATGAGGCGAGTGGCACCCTTGGAGCACGTGGTGCGTCCTGAAGGGCACATCGTGTTGATGATGATGAAGGAACAAACCTAGATGACCCTAAGAAATTTAACACATTAAGAAATTCTTAAAAAACTTCCCTAATTAAATGTCGCCCATTTTAGAATCTAAATCCTAAATCTAAAACTTCTCTAGGGGTAAAATTTAGTCTAACCTTAAGAAAAATACCCTATAAAAAAAATTAAAAATAAAAAATAAAGTAAAATTTAAACTAAAAACCACTTAAGTAATAGTTTTAGTCTTCATAAAATTTTGGGGGTAAAATGAAGAGAGTAAGAATTTAATTAAAATAAGTGGATTTAAAATTGTAATGAAGAATTTAATTGTTTAACTTGTGAAAGTGTAAAAGGTATTAAATTATTAATAAAAAGGAAAAGAGGCTAATTTGTGCAACTGCCATTTTGGCTCTAATAAAAAGGGGAAAGAAGGGAATAATAAAATTTGGGAAAGTAAGCAATGGAGGAAACATAGTAAAGGAAAGAAGAGAACTTATGGTAAAAGGCGAGGTGAACTTAGTAAAGAATCTACAGTAAATAACCTTCTAAATTGAACTAAATTAGCAACATCATTTTAGGGAAAGTATTTAAAACCTATAAGGGAATCTAGGAACACCTAGGAGTAAATTTAGGAGCAGCTCTAGGTGGGTGAGGGAAATGAGACAATTAATAAATTAAAGAAAATAAATTTTGGAAGAAAGTGGGGGATGAATGACACTTGTACGATGGAGAATGTTTAGAAGATTTTCATTAAAACTTAAATTAAAAGAGATTTAGGGAAAGTTTGGAAGTTCTAAAACTCTATAAAAGAGAGGAAGGAGGAGGAAGAAGGGGATCGACTGTTATCATAATGTTACGCTACCTGATTTGTCACTTGACTGATTACTTGTGGGGAGTTCGATTTTCCCAGCTCAGATAGGAGTGGTAGCTCGGCCTTGCGAGGTGAGCTGGGAGATAGATGTACCATTTGGATAGTGTGTGGCCCCTTTGTGGTTTGAAGGGCTAAGGGGGAAGCAGAGTACCCCTAACATTGGCTGGGAGGTACCAGTGAGGTCTCGACGGTCGGTGAGCAGGAGCGATATGGAGCGCACATACATCCTTCGAGGAAAACGATCAGGCAACGGTACGCTCATCTATATGTAAAGTAGAATGCATTAGGAATTTATGCTTGATATGTATGTTGATTGTAAATGGATGAATTTTGCCTTGAGTTTTTGCCCATTTGATTGATGGCCTAAAATTTATTGTGGTCAATTTTCTGGTTTGGGTTTTACTGTTCCTTAGTTGGGATCCTTATGCTTCTGCGTTACTCTTTGTGCTGCATTTTCTAGATAGGTATTTCCACATTAAAATTATTGTCGCATAATTTTACACTCTTGATAATTACCGTTATAGTTTGTAGCATATTCATGGGCCTCTCTTTTATTCTTCCACTTCCAGGTTGGGCAACGTCGACTTTTGTGCATTTAGAAAGATTAGTCTAGCTTTTGCGAAAATGGTTTTTATATATATGTAACTTATTTCTTGCAATTCTGGCAATTTTATTTTCATGAATGGTTACAGTAAAACCGTAGTTGGAATGTTCTTGGGTAAATTGGTTACTGAAATTTAGTTATTGGCATTTTCATTTTCATAAATGGTTACAGTAAATCTATAGTTGGAATGTAGTTGGGTAATTTGGTTACTGAAATTTAGTGTCTGGCATTTTCGTTTTGCCTCTGTAACCGTGGTTTAAAGCCATTTATTTTTGCCCCCGATTTCTATGTGGAAACGGATTCTTGGCCTCTGCAACTATATTAAAACTATCTAATTCGACCCTGTAACGAATACCTTACCTTCTCACCTCTGCAGTCCTGAATATATCAGTCCCTTCCTATTCGTTCTTGCTAGGTGGGGATGCCTCTGCAAGAACTACATTTTCAAGGCACGAATCAGTTTCCCATGCTCAAATACAGAAAAATTTAATCACAGCTGGGCGTTTGTTTTTGCCAACAAAACGTTCCCTAAGGTATCAATGCCCAACAAAGAATAGAGAAGTTTATGGCCTACAAGAATTTGAGTAGATTCGTTTTTTGTCTTCTTCAATTTTTTTTTCATCTTGATGTTATGGTTGTAGTAAATACAATAATTTATATAAGATCTTACTTAAGACAAACTCCAGTTGGCATTTATACCAAATTGTTGTACGAAGGATTTTCGTGGCAATCTCCATAGACCTCTCCGTACACATTCTTGACACACACATGGACTTTTCATTCGCCCTTTCCTGGCGATTTTAATCCAAGTTTTCATTTCATCGAGGACAAATCTACCTCCATGACTTATGGCCTTTTTCTAACGAATTTTCCATGCAAATTTGACCCTTCTGACCTACGTAACACCTCTGCAATTCATTAGATTAATGGTGAATGTTAAGTTTCTATTTTCCTCTTCCAATGACTACGAATTTATTTTAGTTTACCTCAATTGTGGTAAATTTTTCAATACGACTTCCTATATTTATTTGATGGTGAGTTACCATTTTACCCGCTGTGTTCCACTCATCCGTCACCAAATCGTGGATTGCTTGACTGGCATTGTCGGGATTGGCTCGATTTGGCAGCGACCCTCTACTTTGGTTATTTGTTTTTTTCCCTTAGATTGGTAGCGAGTCTTATACCTGTATTAACTATGTTTTCACTCGTGTAAAGTGACCATTTACACTTTTTTCTCCTTGGGTGCGTATGACAGTTCTTTAAGTTGATAGAAAATTGACATCATTTTTAATGGATAGGCAAGACAACAATTTGGGGGAAGAGTTCCAAGGTTGAGTTATGGACCCAACTGAATAAGTAAATGATATTACTTAACCAATTCTTTCACTTGATAACAGATTATTGAGAAAACAAACTAATTTATTTAGGATCGGGCAAAATCCATTATCCATTCATACTAGTATTTATTTGAATGTGAAGTGTAGGTATTTTGGAAAAAAAAGTGATCAATTGTAAATAGTAAAAGGGTGAAGTGAATGTGTAGAAAGATAAGTTGTGATGTGTTGTCATTTTATTGCAAGGTTTCTATTTTGGAATGTAGTGATGTTATCATTTTGGGAACGTTATTGTAACACTATTGTTAATGGCCACCTATAAGATATAAGGTGATTTTTAACTTATTGCAAGGTGAGTGTGATATAAATGAAATATTGTTAGTATGGGTTACATTATCAATTATGTAATGAATGTTGATGTTGATACTAATATTTAGGGTAATGCTAGTTTTCAAATACTATTATTGTTCATGGTAAAGTTAATGTAATGTATTGATTAGAGTTAATACTAATGTTTATGGCAAGGTTAAATTTCTATGTTATTTTGTTTTATGGAAATGTTAATGTAATGATTATAGATAACTTATAAGGTGCAAGGTGGTCGTCATTTTATTTAGTTATTGTAAATGTAATGTGGTTATTTTGTAGGGTAACTATGTTGAAATTTAATTAGCATTGATAACAGGTACCATGTAGTGTGTTGAACTCAGTTCAATAAGCTAGTATGATTCAGTAAATGGGGATTTGTGATTAACTGAATTTACATTATTTTAGGGTTGGGTAACTCATTGATTAATGGAATTTAAATGGAGTATTGGGTCTGTAACTAATGCCAATTGATTCATAGAAATTACCTTGTTTTAACAATGGTGGGTCGTTGTCAGAGTCCTTCTGACTTGCACATTCCATAGAGGATGTGGTTGTTCATTTAATAAGTGTTGTACTTGGATGTGATCTTTTATTTCTTGGTCTACTTGTGATGGGCAGGATGTAGACACCTTTATGTTCCTTAGAACAGTCGCTAGCACTGAGACCTTAAATGGTTAAAATCGATGAGAACCTTGGCTTGAGTGTTGCTTATGTGTCTTGGAGGTCCTAACCATTGCAGGGTAGGATGGGTGGGTAGTCAGTCTTATTTATAGTCGATGGATCGTAGTTAAATGCATGCAGTTACTTGTTGTGCGTCTTATGTCATCTTGATGTGTTCGTCATGGTTTGAATCTTTTTCATCGTCGAGTGGTGATGCATATTCGAATGTGTTTGTTTCCCTTGTACATGCACACACACATTGATAAAAAAAATAAAAAAATTGCACTTGTTAAGAGGTTGGTTGTCGTAACGAGGAGGTTCGTTACATATGGTATCAGAGCTGGTTCAACTCATGACTTGGGATCGCTATGACTTTCATTGTTATTATTTGATTATACTGTTGCTGATTGAGTTGACTTGTGTGTGTGCAGGTAATTATGGTTAGACGATGCTACGGAGGCAGATGACAGGGTGCTAGGGGAGGAGGCGCATCACCTCGGACAGGAGTAGATAGAAGTTGGTGATGTGGTCGAGATGATGAGATCTTTTCAGCGCATGTCTGAGGCATTGATCAGCTGTTTGGACAGAGATGAGGCCAGGGCGCTGGCACCCTTTGAGGTTCTTCCGCGCGCATCGACCATTACTGGTAGCATTCACCGTGAACTCGAGAAGGTCAAATTTATCGAGTTCTTTGGCACCCTGGATGGTGCAGCCACCTAGACATGGTTGGAGAACATGGAAATGTGCTTTGCACTTCGTGATTATACCTCCAACGTGAAGGTCTGCATGGTGGTATTTCAATTGAAGGGGAGGGCTCTTCTATGGTGGAAGACACTCCTACCACAGTTGAACATGACCGTCGAACACATGTCAAGGGAATTGTTCAAGGAACGGTTTTGAGAGAGGTACCTTTCAGAGGAATTCATTGAGTGTCAGCTCAATGAGTTCAATGCCTTACGACAGGGAGGTTGTACGGTGCCCGAGTATGAGGCCCATTTTATGGAGCTGCTCTGGTATGCTTCGCACCTTAACACAGAAAAAATTAAGGTCAACAGGTTTGTGTTTGGCCTTAACAGCAGCCTGCATGCAAAGGTTAGGATTTTGATGCCTCAAACCTTGCATTATTTCATCCAGAAGGACCTCATAGTAGAGGAGGAGCTTATCAGTGGGGTTCAGACCAGGTCTCCAGTGAGACTAGTAGGGCAGGGTTCATCTGGAACCCAGCAGTACTAGACACCAATGAGACACACACTGAGATATCATAGCCTCCAGAGGGGATCCACTTTCACTACACCCCGGTGACCGTCGCCTCAGCAGCAGACACCATATCAGGGACCACCACATCAACAGCAGTGTCGGCTGCAGCAATAGTAGTTTAGGCATGTTTAGCAGAACAATCCAGGGTTCTAGGCTAGTAGGTCGTCATCTTCTACTTCAGGTACTAGGAATACTAGGCCGAAGAAGGGGTGTTGGATGTGTGGGGAGCCACACTACTAGCATGACTATCCTCTGGAGAGGAAAAGAGCTTCTTGACCAGCCAGAACCACTACCGTGGGAGATATGGGCAAGGCCCATCGAATTCATGCAACAATGAATAAACACCAGGTAGAGCATCAATCGATTATTCTTGAGATGACATGTACTATCGCTGACCAGACCCTTAGTATTTTGATAGATCCTGGTGCTACTGAGAGTTTCATTTATGGTGTAGCACTAAAAAGGATTAAGGTAAAGGCAGTTGAACAGGATGAGTTTATCTTTGTGGAGATGGCCTCAGGAGCCAAACAGAAGGTTGGAGGAAAGGTTACGGGCTATGTCCTTAACCTAGGAGAGTTTGTCACAAGGGCCAACCTGTACATCACGATATTAGGATCTTATGATGTCGTGATTGGTATGGATTGGTTGGAATTGCATGAGGCAATGCTCAACTGTAATACGAAATGATTGATCTTGGTTGATGATGAAGGACAAAGATGTGTGATTGAGGGATGGAACCAGGGAGTTTCCCTGAGGTTTGTCTCTTCCTTACAATTACAGAAGAGTATGCGCAAGGGGTGCAAGATTTATGCGATCCTTGTGTTAAACAAGAAGGGAGTAGCGGAAGGTCTGGAACACCTTCCGGTGGTGAAAGAGTTTGCAGACATATTTCTAGAGGAGTTACCTGGGATGCCACTAGAAAGAGAATTGGAGTTTATCATAGACCTAAAACCGGGGACTGAACCGATAGCAAGAACGCCTTATCGAATATCGACCCCGGAGTTACAAGAGTTTAAAATGCAACTGAAGGAGTTGTTGGACCTGGGACTGATACGTCCTAGTGTGTCACCATGGGTTGCACCTGTTATTTTCATACGAAAGAAGGATGGATCGTGGAGGCTTTGTATTGACTACCGTCAACTGAAAAAGGCCACAATCAAGAATCAATATCCCTTATCGAGAATTGATGATCCGTTCAATCAAATGAAGGGTGCGACGATGTTCTCCAAGATCAATTTTTGATCAAGGTATCACTAGTTACAGATCAAGGAGGATGACGTACCTAAGACTACTTTTAGGACAAAGTTTGGACATTACGAGTTTACTATTTTACCATTTGGACTAACAAAATCCCTAGGAGTATTTATGAGTTTGATGAACGGGGTGTTCCGAGAGTACTTGGATAAGTTCGTCCAAGTGTTCATTGACGATATTTTGATTTACTCTCGTACGATGGAGGAGCATGATGAGTACTTGCGCTTGGTACTATAGTGTCTATGAGAGCACAAATTGTTTGGGAATTTGTCCAAATGCTCTTTTTATCAATCAAGGATTCACTACTTAGGGCATGCTATCTCCAACAAAGGCATCGTCATGGATACAACCAAGGTTAAGGCTATTATGGAATGGCCTGTGCCGATGAATGTCACAGAAGTACATATCTTTATGGGTTTAGAAGGATAGTATCGACGGTTTGTCGAGGGATTTTCGAAGATAGCAAATCCAATCATACAATTGTAGAAGAAAAACAAGAAGTTTGTTTGGACGAAGAAATGCATAGAAGAATTTTAGAGGCTTAAGGAGTTGTTGACAATAGCGTCGATACTAAAGGTCCCTGACATGGATGCAGACTTCTTCATATGCACTGACACATCCAAGGAAGGTTTAGGTGGAGTCTTGATGCAAGACGAATGGGTGATTACTTACAGTTCGAGGAAACTTAGAAGGCATGAGGAGAACTATGCGACGCACGATTTGGAGTTATTAGCCATCGTATATGCCTTGAAGGTTTGGAGGCACTACCTTGTTGGATGAAAAATTGAACTAAGGACTGATCATTGTGGACTACAACACATTTTTATGCGAAGCAACCTGAACGCATGACAACGGCGTTGGTCGAAATTTATTAGCGAGTACGACTTTGATATTGCTTACATAAAGGGAACAGTGAACCGAGTGGCGGATGCCTTGAGTTGGAAACCACACATCTTTTCGGTGTTGCCTCTTCAGACAAATCTACGTGAGAATATTCATACTTTATAGTGTGACGATGACTGGTTCAAAGAGGTCGAGGGTTTTATTGGACAAAACAGAATGATGGTACCACGATACGAGGGATTTTCATTTGATAGTGATGGTTTATTGAGATTTAAAAGTCAGATTTACGTACTGTCAAATGACGAGTTGAGGATGTTGATCCTAAGCGAGGCTCATAGAGCAGTTTACATGGCTCACCTGCGAGTCATGAAAATAAGGGCAGGCCTTAAACCCTTATTCTTCTAGAAGGGAATGAAGGCCGACATAGTCAACTATGTGGCTAGATGTCTAGAGTGTCAGCAGGTAAAGGCTAAACATTGACACCCAACAGGATTACTTCAATCACATGCCATCCCATATTCAAAATGGGAGGTTATTTCGATGGATTTTATTGTTGGATTTCCATTGACGATAAGGAGACATGACTCAATTTTTGTAGTAGTAGACTCTCTAATGAAGAGTGCTCAGTTTATTCCTGTGCGTATGACGTATCAGGCACCTAACATTGCTAGAGTTTTCATCAGTGAGATTGTGAGGATGCATGGCATGCCTAAGAGGATTATATCCGATCAAGGATCGATGTTTTCTGAATGATTTTGGACGAGTTTCCAAGAGGCCTTGGGAACCCAACTTAACTTTAGTACCGCGTATCACCCGGAGACTGACGAACAGATAGAACGAACTAACCAAACCTTGGAGGAAATGTTGCGCATGTACGTGATGGACCAAAAAAATCATTGGGAATAATTATTGCCACTAATAGAGTTTGCTTACAACAACAATTACCAGAGCACCATTAAGATGGTGCCTTTCAAGTTTCTTTATGGGCGACTGTGTCGGACACCCTTGAGTTGGGATTGGCTTGAGGATAGGGTCCTGGTGGGACTAGAAGCAATCCAAGAAATGGAAGAGAAAATGAAAACCATAAGACAAAGGATTAAAGAAGTGTAGGATCGACATAA
>JASDQU010437890.1:53690-65903 GCA_032191745.1 Picea mariana | reverse complement strand
ATCCCTAAATATTTTTGTCTACAATAAGACCTTCCTATCATAAAAAAGAATTAGGTTTGTGATCAATTAAGGAATGAATGAAAACTAAACTATATCAACACAAACTCAGAGAGAAAACCTTAGTATGCTTCTCCTTCTATGCCTCATCTTGTTCTTTCCTTTCCTTTTTCCTTTAAGAAAATTAGAATTGGTTGAAGTAGTTGAACTACCTCATTAGTTAAGTTAACAAAAAACTCAACCAACATTTTTAGTTTGGGGGAAAAGTAATAATCATAATAAGCGTTGTAATTCAATAATAATTATTAGGTGGGACCCCTTGTGACTCCCTTTAGTTATTAACAATAATAACATAACTAGTTAATTAAACAAAAAACCCTCCTTGTAACTCCCATCATCACATTCATATTTGACAATTTATCTCATTGATATTTCAAATTATTTTAAAAAACATATTAATCATACATCCAGAGAAAACATGTTGTCCAAAACTTTTGAAGTCAAATGTCATCAACAATCAATCAATAAATAAAACTTAAAATCCATATTTTCCAGTCTGTGAGGCAATCTTTCCCTTGTTTCTTCTATCACCTTTTAACCCTTTTGAATCTGCCTTAGGCTGTGTGGATCCTTTAGGTCTCATCTCGTTGATCATATGTGAGCAATCGTGTCTCCAATGCATGCAAGAGGACACTGATTTATCATAATAATTTAAAGGTGAGGAAGGGGCAGTAGTGTCTTTCCCTTTGATAGGGGCATGGTGGGCCTCGGTTTTCAGCCTTTTGTTTGAAGAGCTCATTCTTGTATGCATAATTGGTTAGAAAATAGTTCCTTTAACAACCATACATGACAACTCTTTCAAAATATGAAATAAATTGTGGCTCAACAACATATTGGACTCATGCAATCCAATCCATTTAAATTGTTTAACTATTGTCAATGAGCATGGGGTGAACAAAAGGTCCTGGGATATGTGAGGGGTTTGTATCGAGTGAAAAATGATAAAAATGAGGGGGAGAAGAAACATGGTTACTTCTCACAAACAACACACAATCAACTGTAATGTAAACCAAGGAGCATGTCACTGTAATCCATCTAAGAAACTTTGATTTAAAATTGTTACCATAAATAATTCCTCGTAACTGTAATTCAATTTTAGGAACAAGGAATGAAAAATGAATATGGGAAGGCGAGGGGATTGTAATTAGCGAAAATTGAAAATAGTAGGCAGGAGAGAGGATATTGTTCATAAAATTAATTAATTAATCCATAACCATTCTATATCAAATGCAAAAGATCCAACACCAACCAAATAATCATTGTGCTCAATTTAACAAGCACTCAATCAATTTTATGTATTACTTGCTCATTGTTCACAATTAAATCATTAACACAGTGTCATCAAAACAAGACAATATGCCTTCCACAACAACCTATAAGAGTTTTGTTTCTTTCCAATTATCCCAGTTAATACTTAAAACAATTTCTAAATGAACACACAATCACTTGTTCCAATCTGTTCTATCAAAACATCAACCACTATCCATGAATCATTTCTTCAAACACAAACACTAAAATCACACCTGATCCCAGTCCTCAAGTTCATTTAACAATTAAATTGCAATGAGAGCATATTGTCACAAAATCTGGGTCCATCTCTGGTGGCACAATCAAGTAATATCCAAGCATATACAGTGGATGTCCATGCCATAATTACCACGATTGGGATACTCCCCTTTGGAAATTTAAAACCCATAGTCACAACAATCATTAACTCAACCTAACATGTTGTAGGAAGGCCAGATATACCCATGCATTACACACAAAGAATTGTTATGATTTATTAAATTAAAACTAATGTTGGGTTAACAAATCCATAATCATAATGTAAAAGACAATGACTGCGCAATCTCATTTCTCCAATCAACCAATTAACCATGTTGAGCTTATCAATTTGACTATTATAATAACCAGTTGTAGTGACTAAATACCAATAACCAAAACCACTATCAACATAATCAACAGGGATGAGATGAAAATAGAACACTATCGCCAACACACCACCAACTCATAAAAATCAACAACATACTTAATAGGACATAATGGTTCCCTCTATCAAAAACTGGGCTTGAGAAGTCAAGGATTTTCTCTGTGGACCAACACAAGCAGACCAGAGTCAACCCCCAACATCAGGTGAGAACCTACGAAATCAACGGTGCTCACACAGGGTATACCACCAATAAATTTGTAGACAGGGTGAAAATTCCTGTGGTAAGAGAAACTATGAACAAAGGAGCAAGAGTTTCATTTTGGTCCTGTAACAACAATTAAAACATGCAGGGTATAACTCTCATGGTTTTCCAATCAACCGAATAATGCTGAGATAAAACAGAGCCGAGAAATAGAAATCAACCTTGAGCAAGCCCTTTGGCATAGAAGCCATCATAACCTATTGTGAAAACAATAGTAACATGAATGAACCCATACCAAGTGAAACGATACGCAGTGACACAAAGTGTTGCAACCCAACAAAACCCCATAAGAGAAAACAACTGGGTATGGTGACAAGAATGCATGGAGACAACCAACCAATCTAGACCAAATGAAAACCCTTCAACCAAGACCAATAAGGATGACAAAGAGCCTTCATGGCTTCTAATAATCAGAATGATCAATGAAACTATGAATTCCAACATTATTGAAATAAAACCACACCAACGATTCATTATAGAAAAATATCAAAAATTTACATAGTTGTCAGACTTAAGAAAAAAATAGACCCATACATCACCGAAACAATATCTATTTCATAACCAGAGTGGGTTCATGGATGGTGAAAAGACATACCTGTAACCACGAAAACCTTAAAAATGCGAGCTTGGTTGAGCAATCCTTCCTCTGCCTGAAAATCATAGCTTAACCACAACAAACACAATTGAACAATAGCTAGGGTGATAGTCAGTGGGAGGGGTATGGAGTGATATGTAGTAAATGCACGTCGCCTATAACCTCATTCATTCAATTCCTTAGTACATGCTAGCCCACTAATCCGTTAATTCATTTCAATTAATCCATGCATCAAAACAAACATCCACTACTTCCCAAAAGCGCCACCATATGAACCATTGCCAAACATACCTTAATGCCTATCAAAAGTGCCTTCACATAAATGAATACATTGCATATCCATTTACACCATTAGTTTGTATTAACACCATTCCCCTTAACTCCAAATTTATAGTGCAGCATTGTAGAACATAGTAGCATAGTTCCTCTCTTGTGGATTTTTGATCATATTGCTTTATTTCTTTTCAATTGCTCTTATTTGTTGTTACTAACATGTATTCTTTGAAGGTGGCACAAGTAATAATTCAAGGAGTAAATAGTAAGATAACAACAGATATTATAATCCATTTTAGCACGACATTAGAGCCTATAAAACCGAACAAACATGCATTATCCATCATCATCCATTTCTCGCAAATAGAACCAACATTGATCATCAATCATGCTCAAACCTATAAGCAGTGTTGAACATAGGTAAAAGCATCAAATAGGAACCAGATCTGATCCTCCATTCTACAAGGGTGTCCCACCTACTAGTATTATATATATCATTGGCTTATAATTAATAGGCTTTAGCAATACTTTGTGGGAGAAATCCTCATGGCCATTTTAATCGTCAACAAACCGGTGACTCCACAAGGAAATCTATTTTCAACAAACTTAGAACTCATAAATCATGGTTTCGAAGACCAAGAACAATATATTAAGAATATATAACCATAATTATTATGAAACAGAGGGAAGTGAGCAGATTTCACAGAAAAATGATTGGGAATTTGGGAATAACTCATGAAAATTGTTAAGTATGAAGGGGTTTATCCTTGTATTCATAATCATTTAACCATATTTTTTTCTTTACTTCAAGGAGAAAAATTAATGGAATTTATCTTTATTTCTCAAATGGATGAAGAAATGGAAAGAAAAAGTGGGAGATAACTAATCTCTTTATAAGACAACAATGAAAGAAGATAACAAATTCAAGTGTGCCTTCAGGGGAAACATCATAACAGTTGTGTAAGCTTGATTGTTATTGACTAACAATATCTTGCAGGAGTGTCACTATGGCAGAACTAATCCATCATCTTAGTCTTGACAAAAATCAATTAAAAAGATGAAAAAACAATAAAAATCATAACAGAATAAAAAAACAAAATTTAAAACAGTAGAAACAAAATGTCTGAAATGTAAAAGCAGTTGGAAATGTTTAAAATAGAAAGAAAAAATCACACTATTGTAAAGAAGAAAAGAAAAATAATAGAAAACTAAGGCAGAGCTAAACTACTAATCTACAAAGAACCCGAACGATGTTAGAAATTTTCAATTTAGTTCCACATAATGCTTCAAGTGAGAACCGTTAGTGTTGTAGGAAAACAATCAATCCTATAAATATTTTAGAATGTAAGAGTTAGTACCTAATACAAAACCGATCTTGAAAGGACCCAACCATAATTTTTGAAATTTTGAATGTCTTCCCCTATTACTGTGAGCTGAATCCCATAGCAATACCTTTTCATTGACCTTAAATTTGATAGTCTTGACACACTTTTTGAAATACTTCTTAACATTTTATTATCTCCTTTTAATATTATCCAGAGCAAACATCTTTTGTTCTTCCAAAGCTAGGAGTGCATTTATCCTTTGTGAAATATCAAAAGAATTTAATTCTTTGATCTGTGGCATCAACCTTAAGTAAGAAAGTTCCATCTC
The DNA here is from genome assembly GCA_032191745.1 of Picea mariana. Taxonomy (NCBI): domain Eukaryota; kingdom Viridiplantae; phylum Streptophyta; class Pinopsida; order Pinales; family Pinaceae; genus Picea; species Picea mariana. The sequence goes on along the minus strand of JASDQU010437890.1, from coordinate 61,133 downwards.
AGTAGGCAATAGGGCTTATTGACCATAGAGAATATGAAAAGGTAAGCAACCAATGCTCATCTTTGTGGTAGTTCGATCTACCCAAAGGGCATAAGTTAGGAGAGTGTGCCATTGATGAGGCTTATCTTCGTGAACCTTTTGATGATCCTTACCATTTTTTTGTTGGTCGACTGAGCCTGCTAATTTCCTTGGGGTTAATAAGATGATGAGGTGAAATGTTTAACCCCCAACTTAGCTAAAAATTGGGTCAGCTTAGTAGAAATGAAAGCGAAACCATTTTCTGTAATAACTTCCAATGGAAGACTAAATTTGGAAAAAATGTTATTCTCAAGGAAAGAAATTACTTGATCATTTGTTGAATGCTTAAGTGGCACAACTTCAACCCATTTTGTAAAATAGTTTGTGGTTGTCAAAATAGAAACTTGTCCAGCTAAAGATGGAGGATTGATAAGACCAATGAAATCTAATCTCCACTTTGAAAAGGGAAAGTCTAGTAGGATAGGTTGTAATGGCATGGCTGAAAGGCGTTCTTTCCTAGAAAATTTATGGAACTTTTCATAAGATATCGAAAAAACATAAGAGTCATGAAAGATTGAAGACCAACAATATCATTTTCTAATAATATTGAAGGCAATGGTTTTAGCAGAAAAATGGCCTCCTACATGAATGAAAGAATTTGAAGAGCCATGAGTTTCTTACAACAGTTTATGTGCGTCTTCATTGTTTACACAACAAAGAAACACACCATCAGTAGACCTCTAAAACAATAAGTATCCTATAATGACGTATCTTGCGGATTCAAGATAGATCCTTCTCCTCTGATGAGTGCCTAAATTGTCTGGACATATTTGGTTCTGTATGTAGTAAATTAAATTTTTGTACCAAGGATGCTCAAACAAATGGAGGATCTAGTTATCAATGTAAAAGAGGGTTGATAGGGAACTATCCTCTTCATCAATTTCTTCATTACTCTCATCATGTTGAGCTAAGTGAAGGGCTAAGTCATGTCCCTTGATAGTAGTAGAAGCCACGATATTCAAATCATGCTCCTGGATCTTGGCAAGCCAAAGTGCAAGCTTCCCTGAAAGATAAGTCTCTGAGAGAAAAAAATTGACAGCATGTAAAGAGACTTTTACCAACATATTCTTACCTAAGATGAAGTGGTGAAACTTTTCAACAGCTTTGACAAGAGTGAAAGCATGTTTCTTAATAAAAGAATATTTAAATTCATCATCAGACAAATTTTGACTCATGTAAGCCATTGGTTTTTCATTTCCTTGGTCATCATTTTGCATGAGGACATCATAAACTGCTTCCTCGGTGGCATTAATATATATCGTGAATTCCTTCTCAAAATCTAGCTTCGCCAAAATCGTTGCGGAATTGATTGATTTTTTAATCCCTTCAAAAGAATTTTCAACATCATCTGTCCAAGAAAAATAACGATCTTTCTTAATCATATTATGAATTCGTTTGAACATCACAACAAAATCTGGAACAAACCTACAGACAAAGTTAATAACCCCCATAAAATCTTGAACCTCCTTCTTGTAAGTGGGAGTAGGAAAATTAAGGATAGCAACCATCCTTTCATGATCAATTCTTATTCCTAAATCAGAGACAAAGTGTCCAAGGAGCTTGCCCTCGGTAATGTCGAAAATGGACTTAGACGGATTTAGAGAAATCTCAAATTTTCTACATTGCATGAGAACTTTTTTTAGATGACCAAAATGATCCGATCAGATTTTAGAGTGCATAATTAAGTCATCAAGCTATATCTCAATGATCATACCGATCAAATTGTCAAAATCTATTTGCATAGCTCTTTGAAAGGTGGCATCTATATTAGATAATCCAAAAGGCATACGTTCATAAGAAAAGGTACCCCAACAAGTAATAAAGGTGGTTTTATCTTTATCTACCCTTTTTAACTTGATTTGATTGTAAATGGAAAAATTGTCAAGTAAGGACATCATTTGTGACTCTTCAACTTGTTGCAAAATCATTTCCATGTTAGGGAGAGGGAAGTGATCTTTTATACTAGCTTGATTTAATGCGCGAAAATCAACGCATAATCTAATCTAACCAGTTTTTTTCCAAATAGGAACCAAATTTGAAACCCATTCAAAATAATTGATTGGAAAGATGATTCCATCCTTCAAGAGCTTTTCCAACTCCTTTCGAATAGTTTCTTCTAGTGAAAGGTTAATAGGTCTTTGTTTTTTCCTAGCTGGTTTTATGCCTTCCTTAATGGGAATGGAATGATGTATAAGAACAAGATCAAAACCACAAAGATCCTCATAAGACCAAGAAAAAACATCTTGAAATTCACCAAGTAGCTTGGCAAACTACATTTTCTCTTCATCTGAACATTTGGCACCTATTTTAACATTTTTTGGAGCCTCAGGTGTCCCAATGTTCAAGGAGATGGTTTCACCCACCTTCCTTTTCTAATCTTCTTCTTTTTGTTTCTCATTGTTTCCTACATCACTTAAAGAAAATGAACTCTATAGAGGAGTCAACCAGCTCCATTACCCTCATTAGAGCATGAACCATCAAAGTGCATGTGCCACATACCATCATCTAAATCAATTTGTTCCAAGGGAATGTTATCCTCCTTAGCAAAGATGGAATACAATCCTAGTTCCTCTTCAATATAGTTTACATTAGGTTGTGGGACACTCTCTATATAAGGTGATATCCTTCCCTCTCTAAGGACTATAATGGTTTTACCGTTCTGTGGAACAAATAAATGTGTTTATTCAAGTGAGAGGTATCCACCTATTAAGGACTTCCAATATCTTCCAAATATGATTGAGTAATTTCTTACTGGCATATCAATTGCCTGAATACTAAGGGTTGTCCTTATTTCAAGATGCGCACACAAAACTAAGGTCACATTTTTAATCTCACCTATGGTCATTTGTTGTAGACTATTATAGGAGAGCATGATTTTGGCATTTTGATTTGTACAAGATAATCCTAACTCTTCGATAATAATCTTTGACATCACACTTGGGCTTGAAATGCCATCAATGAGAAAACTATGGGCAATCTTATCCATAATTTTACAGAAATATAAAAAGGGGGATTTTTTACAGGGTATCTAATGTTATGTATACCTACTTTATTTACAGATAAATCCTCTTTGTTCACCTCTTCAGAGAGATTGGATACAATGGAAGTTTTTTCTTCCACGAAATGTTTTAGATGCATCTGTTGTTCAGGGAGGGAAAACATGTCTAGAAGGGTGGCATCTACTTTGATGTTGGCCAACTAATTCAAGATATTTTACTTGGAAGAGGGGAGAGGGGGACTTGTTCTTTAACTTTCAGGAACCTTAGGAACCTGAACAGTAGTAGCAGGTGAGGATGATGTCAGGCTAGAGCATAGGCTTTGTATCTATTTTTTACGATCATAACATATTTTGGCTCTGCGAAATGTAGGACAGGGATAGTAGTTTCTGGTATTTTACCAAAGATCATATCTTTGGAACTCTTCCTTACTTCACATGTGGCTTCCTCATGGTGTTCCTTAGAGAAGTTACACCAATGCTGAGGTAAGATAGCTTTAGGATGAAAATTACTTTCAATCGGATTTATAAAGGGGGTTGCAAAAGAGGATGAAGCTCCAGGGGTGAGAGGTGAGACAGTTCCCTTTCACTCAAATGCTATCATATGATTATCCATGTCTTGTACTAGTTGTAAGAGGGTGTACATGTCTGTCTAATTAACTAATTATCCCTAAGAAAGAACTGTTCTTTCAAGTTGTTCTTCATACTCTAAACAAGTATGCAGAGAGGAACTGAGATTATCAATGGATTTTTCCTCAAGCCTATGATGATAGGGGGAAGGTAATGAATTTCATTAATTCATAAAAGCATCTTGGTTATGAGATCAAATAGTTCAGGGATCTGATTGTATAACTTAGTGAAACGCAAGTTGAAGGGATTGATGGTTTCACCATCCTTATAGGTGATGTTATTGTATTCCCATAACTTCTCAATTGGGCTTTTAGATTTCCCATAAGTGGATCTGAACCAATAGATTAACTCCTCAAAATTAGACCAAATATTAGGAGGAAGGTCAAATAAATCTGTCACAGCCTTTCCCTCCAAGGAATTGACGAATAAGTCAATGCAAGTATCATTTTCATTGGATCCTATGTTGTGAAAAGAATTAGAAAATGCTACCAGATGTTCATTTGTAGTGACAATGTTATTTCCTGAAAACCGAGAAAGATGTTCTTTGAATTTAGGAAGTGGATGAGTAGTAGGTGATAGGTTAAGAGAAGAGGACACATGCCACTGTGTAGTTGTGGTGTCTTCTTTAAACTGAAAAATCCCATACTTTTTAATGACTTTGGTGGGATTTGTGGTAGATTGGACATGGATATGATGGCTATATAAGCTACCAATCACTGATGAAGATGAATACTAAGAGGATGAATCACTTCCAGTGCCACTAGATCCACCACTAGATTCCATCTTGTGGATGATAGGTGAAGGATAAAAACATGAACTTGAAGAATTGGAAAAAGTTCTCCTTAGAGCACTTTGTTGGGTAGATAACACAATGTTCATTATTCCTATTTTAGCAATAAGATTAATTTCATGTGAGAAGACTCTTCTTCTTCTAGAGACACGAGAGTCTAAGGACATGAAAGAAAGGCCAAACTGAAGGGACAAGAAGGTTACTTTTGATTTCTAGGTTCCCTACGTATAGCTTCCCAACGTTCTTGGGCACTATTATCTCTCTCAATTTCTTCCTGTGAATGATTATGCTCAACACAAGTATTGGCAATGTCTAAAATGGTGTTAAACAGGCTCAAAGCAATGTTCGTCTGATCTTGAAGACTGGGGTCAATATTGGGTTGCCTTGCAACAAGCACAATCCTTAAGAAGTAAAATGATCAAAGAATCAATATTAGAAAAAAAAGATGTATTCGATGATAATCAAGTATAAAAATTAACCAGAGAGATATTGAATATCTCTCCAGTATGGTCACCAAATAAATGTTGAGGAAAATATATGGAATGTTCTTACTCAAGCATTTTCATATTCTTCTTGTATAAATAAAAATAGACAGAAATATCACCCTATGCTTATAGCCATAAAAAATAATATCCTAACTCACAAGTATTGATTACAAGTGCTTAGGCTATTCTTTTTACAAATAAAATCTTGCTGGAAAATTCATTATTAATATGATTTTCTGAATATAACAGATGTTGAAATAAATGTAGAAATGGAAGGAAAGACACCAAGATGATAATCAAGACAGATGAGACACAAAGAAATCCTTTATTTCATTCCAATTCATCAAAGAGTCATTCTCCTTACAAAATGTCATGAAGAAGTTCTGGACCAAAGTCAATCTTGGATGTCCCCAATGAAACACACAAAAGGACCTCTGACATAAAATCAAAACTAAACTCTAAAAGTTGGATCATCTTGCCACATATTTCAGCCCACTCGACTCTGCACAATATCCTTTGTCAAACATGAAAACTAATTCAAAAACAGACAAGTCTACATAGACTATCAAAGATAGATCAACACCTTTGAAAAACAAGTTTCTAAATGATGTAATTCAACCATGAATATTGTTGTCTACAATAAGACCCTACTATCATAAAAAGGAATTAGGCTTATGATCAATTAAGGAATGAATGGAAAATGAACTATCTCAACACAAACTCAAAGAGAAAACATTAGTATGTTTCTCCTTCTATGCCTCCACTTGTTCCTCCCTTTCCTTTTGCCTTTAAGCAAATTACAATTGGTTGAAGTAGTTGCACTACCTCACTAGTTAAGTTAACTAAAAACTCAACCAACATTTTAGTTAGGGGGAAAGGTAATAATCATAATAAGGTTTATAAATAAATAATAACTACTAGGTGGGACCCCTTCTATCTCCCTTTAGTTTTTAACAATCATAACATAACTAGTTAATTAAAAAAAACACCCCTCCTTGTGACTCCCATCATCACATTCATATTTGACAATTTATCTCATTGATATTTGAAATTATTTTCAAAAATATATTAATCATACATCCAAAGAAAGCATGGTGTCCAAAACTTCTGAAGTCAATTGTCATCAATAATAAATAAATAAAACTTAAAATCCATATTTTCCAGTCTATGAGGAAATCCTTCCCTTGTTGCTTCTATCACATTGTAACCCTTCTGAATCTTCCTTAAGTTGTGTGGAGCCTTTAGGTCTCATCTCACTAATCATATGAGAGTAATTGTCTCTTCGATGCATGTGGGAGGAAACCAATTTATCAGAATCATTTGAACATGAGGAAGGCGAAGTAGCAGCTTTCCCTTTGACAGGGGCATGGTGGGACTCAGTTTTCAGCCTTTTGTTTGAAGAGCTCATTCTCGTATGCATAATTTATTAGAAAATATTTCCTTTAGAAACCATACATGGCAAATCTTTGAAAATATGAAATAAATTTTGGATCAACAACATATCAGACTCATGCAATCCAATCCATAGAAATTGTTTAACCATTGTCAATGAGCAGGGGGGAAAAGGTCCTAGGATATGTGAGGGGTTGTATTGAGCAAAAAATGATAAAAATGAGGGGGAGAAGAAACATGGTTACTTCTCACAGACAACACAAAATCAACTTTAATGTAAACCAAGGAACATCTCACTGTAATCTATCTAAGAAACTGCGATATAAAATTGTTACCATACATAATTCCTCTTAACTGTAATTAAATTTTAGGAACAGGGAACAAAAAATTAATATGGGAAGGTGAGCGGATTGTAATTAGAGAAAAGTGAGAAAATGGTAGGGAGGAAAGAGACTACTATTCATAAAATTAATTAAGTAATCCATAACCATTCTATATCAAACGCAAAAGATCCAACACCAACCAAATAATCACTGTGCTCAATTTAACAACCACTCAATCAATTTTGTGTATTACTTGCTCATTGTTTGCAATTAAATCATTAACATAATGTCATAAAAAAAAGACAATATGCCTTGCACAACAACCTGTAAGAGTTATTTTTATTTCCAATTGTCCCAATTAATATTTAAAACATTTTCTAAATGAACATGCAATCACTTTTTCCAATCTATTTTATCAAAACATCAACCACTGTCCATGAATCACTTCTTCCAACACAGAAACTAAAATAAAACTTGATCCCATTCCTCAAGTTCATTTAACAATTAATTCACAATGAGACCATATTGTCATAGAATCTTTGTCCATCTCTGGTGGCACAATCAAGTAATATCCAAGCATATACAGTGGATGGCCATGCCATAATTACTACGATTGCAATACTCCCCTTTGGAAATTTAAAACCCACAGTCACAAAAATCATTAACTCAACCTAACATGTTGTAGGAAGGCCACAAATACCCACGCATTACACACGAAGCATTGTTGTGATTTAATCAATTAAAACTAAT
>JASDQU010437890.1:33353-47553 GCA_032191745.1 Picea mariana | reverse complement strand
CAATTAGGAATATTGTAACCGAAGATGACAAAGTCGGATATGTTCTTCAGCAAACGTGCTCCCTCCTATCTCTCGCTTGCTAATCATTGAGACTTCACCGATACCTCCCAGCCAACGCTAGGGGTACTTGTTGAGGAAAATATATGAAATGATTTTACTGAGGCATTTTCATATTCTTCTTGGCTAAATAAAAATAGGCGGGAATGTCACCCTATGTTTATATCCATAAAAAATAATATCCTAACTCACAAGTATTGATTACAAGTGCTTAGGCTAGTATTTTTACAAATAAAATCTTGCTGGAAAATTAATTATTAATATGATTTTTTGAATATAACAGTTGTTGAAATAAATGTAGAGATAGAATTAAAGACACCAAGATGATAATCAAGAAAGATGAGACATAAAGAAATCCTTTATTTCATTCCAATTCATCAAGGAGTCATTCTCTTTAAAAAAAATCGTGAAGAAGTTTTGGACCAAAGTCAAACTTGGACGTCCCCGATGAAACATACAAAGGGACCTCTGATAGAAAATCAAAACTGAACTCTAAAAGATGGATCAAGTTGCCACAGATTGTTTCTCAATCGACTCTACACAATATCCTTTTTCAATCATGAAAAATAATTCACAAACAAACAAGTCTACACAGACTATCAAAGATAGATCAACACCTCTAAAAAACAAGTGTCTGAATGATGTAATTCATCCCTAAATATTTTTGTCGACAATAAGACCTTCCTATCATAAAAAAGAATTAGGTTTGTGATAAATTAAGGAATGAATGAAAACTAAACTATATCAACACAAACTCAAAGAGAAAACCTTAGTATGCTTCTCCTTCTATGCCTCATCTTGTTCTTGCCTTTCCTTTTTCCTTTAAGAAAATTAGAATTGGTTAAAGTAGTTGAACTACCTCATTAGTTAAGTTAACAAAAAACTCAACCAACGTTTTTAGTTTGGGGGAAAAGTAATAATCATAATAAGTGTTATAATTCAATAATAATTATTAGGTGGGACCCCTTGTGACATCCTTTAGTTATTAACAATAATAACATAACTAGTTAATTAAACAAAAAACCCCTCCTTGTGACTCCCATCATCACATTCATATTCGACAATTTATCTCATTGATATTTCAAATTATTTTCAAAAACATATTAATCATACATCCAGAGAAAACATGTTGTCCAAAACTTCTGAAGTCAAATGTCATCAACAATCAATCAATAAATAAAACTTAAAATCCATATTTTCCAGTCTGTGAAGCAATATTTCCCTTGTTTCTTCTATCACCTTTTAACCCTTATGAATCTGCCTTAGGCTGTGTGGATCCTTTAGGTCTCATCTCGCTGATCATATGTGAACAATCGTCTCTCCAATGCATGCAAGAGGACACTGATTTATCATAATAATTTGAAGGTGAGGAAGGGGCAGTAGTGTCTTTCCCTTTGATAGGGGCATGGTGGGCCTCGGTTTTCATCCTTTTGTTTGAAGAGCTCATTCTTGTATGCATAATTGATTAGAAAATAGTTCCTTTAACAACCATACATGACAACTCTTTCAAAATATGAAATAAATTGTGGCTCAACAACATATTGGACTCATGCAATCCAATCCATTTAAATTGTTTAACTGTTTTCAATGAGCATGGGGTGAACAAAAGGTCCTGGGATATGTGAGGGGTTTGTATCGAGCGAAAAATGATAAAAATGAGGGGGAGAAGAAACATGGTTACTTCTCACAAACAACACACAATCAACTGTAATGTAAACCAAGGAGCATGTCACTGTAATCCATCTAAGAAACTGTGATTTAAAATTGTTACCATAAATAATTCCTCTTAACTGTAATTAAATTTTAGGAACAGAGAATGAAAAATGAATATGGGAAGGCGAGGGGATTGTAATTAGCGAAAAGTGAAAATAGTAGACAGGAGAGAGGATATTGTTCATAAAATTAATTAATTAATCCATAACCATTCTATATCAAACGCAAAAGATACAACACCAACCAAATAATCATTGTGCTCAATTTAACAAGCACTCAATCAATTTTCTGTATTACTTGCTCATTGTTCACAATTAAATCATTAACACAGTGTCATCAAAACAAGAAAATATTCCTTCCACAACAACCTATAAGAGTTTTGTTTCTTTCCAATTATCCCAGTTAATACTTAAAACAATTTCTAAATGAACACACAATCACTTGTTCCAATCTGTTCTATCAAAACATCAACCACTATCCATGAATCATTTCTTCAAACAAAAACACTAAAATCACACCTGATCCCATTCCTCAAGTTCATTTAACAATTAAATTGCAATGAGAGCATACTATCACAAAATCTGTGTCCATCTCTGGTGGCACAATCAAGTAATATCCAAGCATATATAGTGGATGTCCATGCCATAATTACCACGATTGGAATACTCCCCTTTGGAAATTTAAAACCCATAGTCACAACAATCATTAACTCAACCTAACATGTTGTAGGAAGGCTAGATATACCCATGCATTACACACGAAGAATTGTTGTGATTTATTAAATTAAAACTAATGTTGGGTTAACAAATCCATAATCATAATGTAAAAGACAATGACTGCGCAATCTCATTTCTCCAATCAACCAATTAACCATGTTGAGCTTATCAATTTGACTATTATAATAACCAAAACCACTATCAACATAATCAACATGGAAGAGATGACAGTAGAACACTATCGACGACACACCACCAACTCATAAAAATCAACAACATACTTAACAGGACATAATGGTTCCCTCTATCAAAAATCGGGCTTGAGAAGTCAAGGATTTTCTTTGTGGACCAACACAAGCAAATCAGAGTCAACCCCCAACATCAGGTGAGAACCTACGAAACCAACGGTGCTCACACAGGGTATACCACCAATAAATTTGCAGACATGGTGAAAATTCCCATGGTAAGAGAAACTATGAACAAAGGAGCAAGAGTTTCATTTTGGTCCTGTAACAACACTTAGAACATGCAGGGTATAACTCTCATGGTTTTCCAGTCAACCGAAGAATGCTGAGATAAAACAGAGTCGAGAAATAGAAATCAGCCTTGAGCAAGCCCTTTGGCATAGAAGCCATCATAACCTATTGTGAAAACAACAGTAACATGAATGAACCCATACCAAGTGAAACGATACGCAGTGACACAAAGTGTTGCAACCCAACAAAACCCCATAAGAGAAAACAACTGGGTATGGTGACAAGAATGCATGGAGACAACCAACCAATCTGGATCGAATGAAAACCCTTCAACCAAGACCAATAAGGATGACAGAGAGCCTTCATGGCTTCTAATAATCAGAATGATCAATGAAACTATGACTTCCAACATTATTGAAATAAAACCACACCAACGATTCATTATAGAAAAATATAAAAAATTTACATAGTTGTCAGACTTAAGAAAAAAATAGACCCATACATCACCGAAACGATATCTATTTCATAACCAGAGTGGGTTCATGGATGGTGAAAAGACATACCTGTAACCACGAAAACCTTAAAAATGCGAGCTTGGTTGAGCAATCCTTCCTCTGCCTGAAAATCATAGCTTAACCACAACAAACACAATTGAACAATACCTAGGGTGATAGTCAATGGGAGGGGTATGGAGTGATATGTAGTAAATGCACGTCGCCTATAACCTCATTCATTCAATTCCTTAGTACATGCTAGCCCACCATGGATGATTTTAGGGGCTAAATTTCGCTTATGGGCTAATTTTCCATGGTTTTTCCAAAAATGAGATTCGCTATTTAAAAAATTATTCGCCCAAATTCTATAGGATAAAATTATTTTACCTTAAAAATCGCCAAAATTTTATAAAGAACTATATAAAATCCTTAGAAATTTGAATATTTTTACAAAAATATCACCAAACATTTATAGTTGGCATATGAAGGATTAGTAAGATTCGCCAAGGTTTCTACAATTTGAAATAAATTTCCATCCTTAAAATCATCCCTATAGCCCACTAATCCGTTAATTCATCTCAATTAAACCATGCATCGAAACAAACATCCACTACTTGCCAAAAGCGCCACCATATGAACCATTGCCAAACATACCTTAATGCCTATCAAACGTGCCTTCACATAACTGAATACATTGCATATCCATTTACACCATTAGTTTGTATTAACACCATTCCCCTTAACTCCAAATTTATAGTGCAACATTGTAGAACATAGTAGCATAGTTCCTCTCTTGTGGATTTTTGATCATATTGCTTTATTTCTTTTCAATTGCTCTTATTTGTTGTTACTAACATGTATTCTTTGAAGGTGGCACAAGTAATAATTCAAGGAGTAAATAGTAAGATAACAACGGATATCATAAGCCATTTTAGCACGACATTAGAGCCTATAAAACCGAACAAACATGCATTATCCATCATCATCCATTTCTCGCAAATAGAACCAACATTGATCATCAATCATGCTCAAACCTATAAGCAGTGTTGAACATAGGTAAAAGCATCAAATATGAACCAAATGTGATCCTCCATTCTACAAGGGTGTCCCACCTACTAGTATTATATATATCATTGGCTTATAATTAATAGGCTTTAGCAATACTTTGTGGGAGAAATCCTCGTGGCGATTTTAATCATCAACAAACCGGTGACTCCACAAGGAGATCTATTTTCAACAAACTTAGAACTCATAAATCATGGTTTCGCAGACCAAGAACAATATATTAACAAGATATAACCATAATTATTATGAAACAGAGGGAAGTGAGTAGATTTAATGGAAAAATGATTAAGAATTTGGGAATAACTCATGAAAAAGGTTAAGTATGAAGGGGTTTATCCTTGTATTCATAATCATTTAACCATATTTTTTTCTTTACTTCAAGGAGAAAAATTAATGGACTTGATCTTTATTTCTCAAATGGATGAAGAAATGGAAAGAAAAAGTGGGAGATAACTAATCTTTTTATAAGACAACAATGAAAGTAGATAACAAATTCAAGTGTGCCTTTAGGGGAAACATCATAACAGTTGTGTAAGCTTGATTGTTATTGACTAACAATATCTTGCAGGAGTGTCACTATGGCAGAACTAATCCATCATCTTAGTCTTGACAAAAATCAATTAAAAAGATGAAAAAACAATAAAAATCATAACAGAATAAAAAAACAAAATTTAAAACAGTAGAAACAAAATGTCTGAAATGTAAAAGCAGTTGGAAATGTTTAAAACAGAAAGAAAAAATCACACTATTGTAAAGAAGAAAAGAAAAATAGTAGAAAACTGAAGCAGAGCTAAACTACTAATCTACAAAGAACCGGAACGATGTTAGAAATTTTCAATTTAGTTCCACATAATGCTTCAAGTGAGAACCGTTAGTGTTGTAGGAAAACAATCACTCCTATAAATCTTTTAGAATGTAAGAGTTAGTACCTAATACAAAACCGATCTTGAAAGGACCCAACCATAATTTTTGAAATTTTGAATGTCTTCCCCTATTATTGTGAGCTGAATCCCATAGCAATACCTTTTCATTGACCTTAAATTTGACAGTCTTGACACTCTTTTTGAAATAGTTCTTAACATTTTATTATCTCCTTTTAATATTATCCAGAGCAAACATCTTTTTTTCTTCCAAAGCTAGGAGTGCATTTATCCTTTGTGAAATATCAAAAGAATTTAATTCTTTGATTTGTGGCATCAACCTTAAGTAAGAAAGTTCCATCTTAGTAGGCAAGAGGTCTTATTGACCATAGAAAATATGAAAAGGGAACAAACCAATGCTCATCTTTGTGGTAGTTTGATCTACCCAAAGGGCATAAGTTAGGAGAGTGTGCCATTGATGAGGCTTATCTTCGTGAACCTTTTGATGATCCTTACCATATTTTTGTTGGTCGACTCAGCCTGCCAATTTCCTTGGGGTTAATAAGATGATGAGGTGAAATGTTTAACCCCCAACATAGCTAAAAATTGGGTCAGCTTAGTAGAAATGAAAGCGAAACCATTTTCTGTAATAACTTCCAATGGAAGACTAAATTTGGAAAAAATGTTATTCTCAAGGAAAGAAATTACCTGATCATCTGTTGAATGCTTAAGTGGGACAACTTCAACCCATTTTTTAAAATAGTTTGTGGCTGTCAAAATAGAAACTTGTCCAGCTAAAGATGGAGGATTGATAGGACGAATGAAATCCAATCCCCACTTTGAAAAGGGAAAGTCTAGTAGGATAGGTTGTAATGGCATGGCTGAAAGGCGTTCTTTCCTAGAAAATTTATGGAACTTGTCAGAATATATCGAAAAAACATAAGAGTCATGAAAGATTGAAGACCAACAATATCATTTTCTAATAATATTGAAGGAAATGGTTTTAGCAGAAAAATGGCCTCCTACATGAATGAAAGAATTTGAAGAGCCATGAGTTTCTTACAACAGTTTATGTGCGTCTTCATTGTTTACACAACAAAGAAACACACCATTAGTAGACCTCTAAAACAATAAGTATCCTATAATGATTGTTCAAGACAGAGCCTTCTCCTCTGATGAGTGCCTAAATTGTCTGGACATATTTGGTTCTGTATGTAGTAAATTAAATTTTTGTACTAGGGATGCTCAAACAAACGGAGGATCTAGTTATCAATGTAAAAGAGAGCTGATAGGGAACTATCCTCTTCATCAATTTCTTCATTACTCTCATCATGTTGAGCTAAGTGAAGGGCTAAGTCATGTCCCTTGATAGTAGTAGAAGACACGATATTCAAATCATGCTCCTGGATCTTGGCAAGCCAATGTGCAAGCTTCTCTGAAAGATAAGTCTCTGAGAGAAAAAAATTGACAGCATGTAAAGAGACTTTTACCAACATATTCTTACCTAAGATGAAGTGGTGAAACTTTTCAACAGCTTTGACAAGAGTGAAAGCATGTTTCTTAATAAATGAATATTTAAATTCATCATCAGACAAATTTTGACTCATGTAAGCCACTGGTTTTTCATTTCCTTGGTCATCATTTTGCATGAGGACATCATAAACTGCTTCCTTGGTGGCATTAGTATATATCGTGAATTCCTTCTCAAAATCTGGCTTCGCCAAAATCATTGTGGAACTGATTGATTTTTTAATCCCTTCAAAAGAATTTTCAACATCATCTGTCCAAGAAAAATAACGATCTTTCTTAATCATATTATGAATTCGTTTGAACATCGCAACAAAATTTGGAACAAACCTACAGACAAAGTTAATAACCCCCATAAAATCTTGAACCTCCTTCTTGGAAGTGGGAGTAGAAAAATTAAGGATAGCAACCATCCTTTCATGATCAATTCTTATTCCTAAATCAGAGACAAAGTGTCCAAGGAGCTTGCCCTCGGTAATGTCAAAAATGGACTTAGACGGATTTATAGAAATCTCAAATTTGCTACATTGCATGAGAACTTTTTTTAGATGACCAAAATGATCCGTTCAAATTTTAGAGTGCATCATTAAGTCATCAAGGTAGATCTCAATGATCATACCGATCAAATTGTCAAAATCTATTTGCATAGCTCTTTGAAAGGTGGCATCTATATTAGATAATCCAAAAGGCATACGTTCATAAGAAAAGGTACCCCAACGAGTAATAAAGGTGGTTTTATCTTTATCTACCCTTTTTAACTTGATTTGATTGTAAATGGAAAAATTGTCAAGTAAGGACATCATTTGTGACTCTTCAACTTGTTGCAAAATCATTTCCATGTTAGGGAGAGGGAAGTGATCTTTTATACTAGCTTGATTTAATGCGCAAAAATCAACGCATAATCTAATCTAACCAGTTGTTTTCCAAATAGGAACCAAATTTGAAACCCATTCAGACTAATTAATTGGAAAGATGATTTCATCCTTCAAGAGCTTTTCCAACTCCTTTCGAATAGTTTCTTCTAGTGAAAGGTTAATAGGTCTTTGTTTTTTCCTAGATGGTTTTATGCCTTCCTTAATGGGAATGGAATGATGTATAAGAACAAGATCAAAACCACAAAAATCCTCATAAGACCAAGAAAAAACATCTTGAAATTCACCAAGTAGCTTGGCAAACTGCATTTTCTCTTCATCTGAACATTTGGCACCTATTTTAACATTTTTTGGAGCCTCAGGTGTCCCAATGTTCAAGGAGATGGTTTCACCCACCTTCCTTTTCTACTCTTCTTCTTTTTGTTTCTCATTGTTTCCTACATTACTCGAAGAAAATGAACTCTATAGAGGAGTCAAGCCTTTAGGAATATTGTTATTTTATATGGATATAATTTCCTTAGGCTTAAAAGGTTCATTTTGAATGAAAGAAAAACTGCTCTGATCACTAAGGAAGACCTGCCAAGATTCTATATTGTCGAGGATATGTGGATGATATAGAGATTGAAAGGTGCAATCAGGTATGTGTGGCAGAATTTGTCAATTAGGAGAGGCTACAAAAACAATTAACCGATTGGCCATTGAGTTCAACTTTCTCTTAATAGAAGTGATGTTGAAAGATAAAAGGTTTGAGATAAGTGCCCAAACAATTTGGGTGTATCGTTTCATCAACTTGTTGCTAGGAGAGTAAATTTTACGTACAAGGTGCACAACACGCTAGGAGTCCCCAAAAATTGAAAGGTGAACAGAACCAATATTATAGGTGTTCTCAATGACCAATAACAAAGCTTCAAATTTGGTGACATTGTTTGTGCAAGCAAAATCCAACCTATAAGAAAAGTTATGGATTTTTCCTACAGGGGAAATAAAGATAATGCCAGCTCCATTACCCTCGTTAGAGCATGAACCATCAAAGTGCATGTGCCACATACCATCATCTAAATCAATTTGTTCCAAGGGAATGTTATCCTCCTTGGCAAAGATGGAATACACTCCTAGTTCCTCTTCAATATAGTTTACATTGGGTTGTGGGACACTCTCTATATAAGGTGATATCCTTCCCTCTCTAAGGACTATAATGGTTTTACCATTCTATGGAACAAATAAATGTGTTTCTTCAAGTGAGAGGTATCCACCTATTAAGGATTTCCAATCTCTTCCAAATATGATTGAGTAATTGCTTACTAGCATATCAATTACCTGAATACTAAGGGTTGTCCTTATTTCAGGATGCGCACACAAAACTAAGGTCACATTTTTAATCTCACCTATGGTCATTTGTTGTAGACTATTATAAGAGAGCATGATTTTGGCATTTTGATTTGTACAAGATAATCCTAACTCTTTGATAATAATCTTTGACATCACACTTGGGCTTGAAATGCCATCAATGAGGAAACTATGGGCAATCTTATCCATAATTTTACAGAAATATAAAAAGGGGGATTTTTTATAGGGTATCTAAAGTTATGTATACCTACTTTATTTACATATGAATCCTCTTCGTTCACCTCTTCAGAGAGATTGGATACAATGGAAGTTTTTCCTTCCACGAAATGTTTTAGATGCATCTATTGTTCAGGGAGGGAAAACATGTCTAGAAGGGTGGCATCTGCTTTGATGTTGGCCAACTAATTCAAGATATTTTACTTGGAAGAGCGGAGAGGGGGACTTGTTCCTTAACTTTCAGGAACCTTAGGAACCTGAACAGTAGTAGCAGGTGAGGATGATCTCACGCTAGATCATAGGCTTTGTTCCTATTGTTGATGATCATAACATATTTTGGCTCTGCGAAATGTAGGACAGGGATAGTAGTTTCTGGTATTTTACCAAAGATCTTATCTTTGGCACTCTTCCTTACTTCACATGTGGCTTCCTCATGGTGCTCCTCAAAGAAGTTACACCAACGCTGAGGCAAGATATCTTTAGGATCAAAATTACTTTCAATCGGATTTATAAAGGGGGTTGCAAAAGAGGATGAAGCTCCAGGGATGAGAGGTGAGACAGTTCCCTTTCACTCAAATTCTTATCATATGATTATCCATGTCTTGTACTAGCTGTAAGAGGGTGTACATGTCTGTCTATTTAACTAATTATCCCTAAGGACAACTTGTTCTTTCAAGTTGTTCTTCATACTCTAAACAAGTATGCAGAGAGGAACTGAGATTATTAATGGATTTTTCCTCAAGCCTATGATGATAGGGGGAAGGTAATGCATTTCATTAATTCATGAAAGCAACTTGGTTATGAGATCGAATGAGTTCAAGGATCTGATTGTATAACTTAGTGAAACGCAAGTTGAAGGGATTGATGGTTTCACCATCCTTATAGGCGATGTTATTGTATTCCCATAACTTCTCGATTAGGCTTTTAGATTTCCCATAAGTGGATCTGAAACAATAGATTAACTCCTCAAAATTAGACCAAATATTAGGAGGAAGGTCAAATAAATCTGTCACAGCCTTTGCCTCCAAGGAATTGACGAATAAGTCAATGCAAGTATTATTGTCATTGGATCCTATGTTGTGAAAAGAATTAGAAAATGCTACCAGATGTTCATTTGTAGTGACAATGTTATTTCCTGAAAATCGAGAAAGATCTTCTTTGAATTTAGGAAGTGGATGAGTAGTAGGTGATAGGTTAAGAGAAGAGGACACATGCCACTATGTAGTTGTGGTGTCTTCTTCAAACTGAAAAATCCCATACTTTTTAATGACTTTGGTGGGATTTGTGGTAGATTGGACATGGATATGATGGCTATATAAGCTACCAATCACTGATGAAGATGAATACTGAGAGGAGGAATCACTTCCAGTGCCACTAGAGCCACCACTAGATTCCATCTTGTGGATGATAGGTGAAGGATAAAAACACGAACTTGAAGAATTGGAAAAAGTTCTCCTTAGAGCACTTTGTTGGGTAGATAAGATAATGTTCATTATTCCTATTTTAGCAATAGGATTAATTTCATGTGATAAGACTCTTCTTATTCTAGAGACATGAGAGTCTAAGGACATGAAAGAAAGGCCAAACTGAAGGGACACGAAGGTTACTGTTGATTTCTAGGTTGCCTACGTCTAGCTTCCCAATGTTCTTGGGCACTATTATCTCTCTCAATTGCTTCCTGTGAATGATTATGCTCAAGACAAGTATTGGCAATGTCTAAAATGGTGTTAAACAGGCCCAAAGCAATGTTCGTCTAATCTTGAAGATTGGGGTCAATATTGGGTTGCCTTGCAACAAGCACAATCCTTAAGAAGTAAAACGGTCAAAGAATCAATATTAGAAAAAAAAGATGTATTCGATGATAATCAAGTATAAAAAATAACCAGAGAGATATTGAATATCTCTCCAGTATGGTCACCAAATAAATGTTGAGGTAAATATATGGAATGATCTTACTCAAGCATTTTCATATTCTTCTTGTATAAATAAAAATAGACGGAAATGTCACCCTATGTTTATAGCCATAAAAAATAATATCCTAACTAACAAGTATTAGATTACAAGTGCTTAGGCTATTCTTTTTACAAATAAAATCTTGCTAGAAAATTCATTATTAATATGATTTTCTGAATATAACAGATGTTGGAATAAATGTAGAGATAGAAGGAAAGACACCAAGATGATAATCAAGACATATGAGACACAAAGAAATCCTTTATTTCATTCCAATTCATCAAAGAGTCATTGTCCTTACAAAATGTCGTGAAGAAGTTTTGGACCAAAGTCAATCTTGGACGTCCCCAATGAAACACACAAAAGGATCTCTGACATAAAATCAAAACTAAACTCTAAAAGTTGTATCATCTTGCCACATATTGCAGCCCACTCGACTCTGCACAATATCCTTTGTCAGACATGAAAACTAATTCACAAACAGACAAGTCTACATAGACTATCAAAGATAGATCAACACCTTTGAAAAACAAGTGTCTGAATGATGTAATTCAGCCATGAATATTGTTGTCTACAATAAGACCCTGCTATCATAAAAAGGAATTAGGCTTGTGATCAATTAAGGAATGAATGGAAAATGAACTATCTCAACACAAACTCAAAGAGAAAACATTAGTATGTTTCTCCTTCTATGCCTCCACTTGTTCCACCCTTTCCTTTTGCCTTTAAGCAAATTACAATTGGTTGAAGTAGTTGCACTACCTCACTAGTTAAGTTAACTAAAAACTCAACCAACGTTTTAGTTAGGGGGAAAGGTAATAATCATAATAAGGGATATAAATAAATAATAACTAGTAGGTGGGACCCCTTCTATTTCCCTTTAGTTCTTAACAATCATAACATAACTAGTTAATTAAAAAAAACACCCCTCCTTGTGACTCCCATCATCACATTCATATTTGACAATTTATCTCATTGATATTTGAAAATATTTTCAAAAATATATTAATCATACATTCAAAGAAAGCATGGTGTCCAAAACTTCTGAAGTCAATTGTCATCAATAATAAATAAATAAAACTTAAAATCCATATTTTCCAATCTATGAGGAAATCCTTCCCTTGTTGCTTCTATCACATTGTAACCCTTTTGAATCTTCCTTAGGTTATGTGGAGCCTTTAGGTCTCATCTGACTGATCATATGAGAGTAATTGTCTCTCCGATGCATGTGGGAGGAAACCAATTTATCAGAATCATTTGAAGGTGAGGAAGGCGAAGTAGCATATTTCCCTTTGACAGGGGCATGGTGGGACTCAGTTTTCAGCCTTTTGTTCGAATAGCTCATTCTCGTATGCATAATTTATTAGAAAATATTTCCTTTAGCAACCATACATGACAAATCTTTGAAAATATGAAATAAATTTTGGATCAACAACATATCAGACTCATGCAATCCAATCCATAGAAATTGTTTAACCGTTGTCAATGAGAAGGGGGAAAAATGTCCTAGGATATGTGAGGGGTTGTATTGAGAAAAAAATGATAAAAATGAGGGGGAGAAGAAACATGGTTACTGCTCACAGACAACAAAAAACCAACTGTAATGTAAACCAAGGAACATCTCACTGTAATCTATCTAAGAAACTGCGATTTAAAATTGTTGCCATACATAATTCCTCTTAACTGTAATTAAATTTTAGGAACAGGGAACGAAAAATTAATATGGGAAGGTGAGGGGATTGTAATTAGCGAAAAGTGAGAAAATGGTAGGGAGGAAAGGGACTATTATTCATAAAATTAATTAAGTAATCCATAACCATTCTATATCAAACGCAAAAAATCCAACACCAACCAAATAATCACTGTGATCAATTTAACAACCACTCAATCAATTTTGTGTATTACTTGCTCATTGTTTGCAATTAAATCATTAACATAATGTCATAAAAAAAAGACAATATGCCTTGCAGAACAACCTGTAAGAGTTATTTTGCTTTCCAATTGTCCCAATTAATATTTAAAACAATTTCTAAATGAACACGCAATCACTTGTTCCAATCTATTTTATCAAAACATCAACCACTGTCCATGAATCACTTATTCAAACACAAAAACAAAAATCAAACTTGATCCCATTGCTCAAGTTCATTTAACAATTAATTCGCAATGAGACCATATTGTCATAGAATCTTTGTCCATCTCTGGTGGTGCAATCAAGTAATATCCAAGCATATACAGTGGATGGCCATGCCATAATTACTACGATTGCAATACTCCCCTTTGGAAATTTAAAACCCACAGTCACAAAAATCATTAACTCAACCTAACATGTTGTAGGAAGGCCACATATACCCACGCATTACACACGAAGCATTGTTGTGATTTAATCAATTAAAACTAATGTTGGGTTAACAATTTAATAATCATAATGTAAAAGACAACGACTGCGCAATCTCATTTCTCTAATCAACCAATTAACCATGTTGAGCTTATCAATTTGTCTGTCATAATAAAAATTTGTAGTGACTAACTACCAATAACGAAAACCAATGTCAACACAATCAATAGAGACGAGCCAATAATAGAACACTGTCAAAGATACACCACCAACACATAACAATCAACAACATACTTGACAAGACATAATGGTTCCCTCTATAAAAAAACGGGCTTGAGAAGTCAAGGGTTTTCTCTGTGGACCAACACAGAGAGACTAGAGTCTACCCCCAAAATCAGGTGAGAACCTCTGAGACCAACATTTCTCACACAGGGTATACCACCAATAACTTCACAGACAGGGTGACAATTCCCATGGTAGGAGAAACTATGAATAGAGGAGCAAGGGTTTCATTTTGGTCCTATAACAACACTTAGAAAACGCAGGGTATAACCTTCATGGTTTTC
>JASDQU010437890.1:814-23370 GCA_032191745.1 Picea mariana | reverse complement strand
ATAGGAGTCTTCTCCTAGTTAGACTAGTGGTAGCTAAATCCTAGATACCATTCTATGTGTACAACTATTGTCTCATGCTTTATTCCTTTCTTATTTTAAAATTCTGATTTGGTATTTTCTTGCACACATGTGTATTAAATCCAATCTTTAGATTTATTTTATTGTTCTTAATTCTTAAATTGTTTTACCTCATTCCTTTTTAATTTAGTTCATAATTTAGTTTAGTCTCCTTACAAAAACTTAGACTTAGGATTAATTTTTTTTGAATAGGCTTAGACTTTTATTTGGGATTTATAATTAATAAATTATTTCTTTAATTAATTATTTAAATCCGACAAGGCCTCAATATTTTCAAGGTTTATAATGATTCTTTCAAGGTTTTTTAGGCCACCTAGATTCATTTACTCAAGTTTTCAAATTACATGACGTTCCCTTCATGATGCACTCTTGTGCTCCAAGGGTTCCACTCCCCCTTTGACTGGTTTTGGTAGTTCGTCCAAGTCTTGGAGTCAACACTCCACTTGTTTGACCTTGTGAGAGACTAAGGGATTATAAGGAATAAGGAGTCTTCCTTATTGCGCGCCCCTTAGAAATTTTCATGAGGGATTGTCTCAGTCTTCCCTCACAACATTGTGGATCTCTTGAACTAGGTAATCGTTAACCTACAATTTGAGCCACAGTGAGAGTGCTAGTAGGATATGTTAAGGACTTTGAAACACCTCTCCCTCAATTTTTGGTTGTTTTGCATGACCCCTTTACTCCTTATGTGATTCAGATTAGCAAATATTCATCATCCTGCATCCATCGATGAATCCTATGAATGATCTGTATTCAAAATTATGCTATAATGAATCATATGTCACATATACATAAATGAAATAATTAACCAATACAATCCACTCACTGACTCAATCTGGATTCCAAGGACGTCTATTGATGCATGTTATCGCACAGTTTGTGGTAAGGGTAAAAGGCTTGAGGTTTGAAGGGAAAACTGGCATAACAGGAACCAATCCCACCCAATGTCACCACAATGAGATGGTTCTTTCTCTTTATGGTGGCAATTCCTAGGGGAGAGGTCCCCAGTGACCTAGGGTTTTGAGAAGGAAAAGTCTTACAAGATAAAATATTTATTCCCCCTTCGCAATTCACCACCGAGTCGATAGTCCTGGCTAAACAACCAATAATGAAGTAAACCCCCCAAGGATATACCTTCCTAAGACAAAGCAACAAAAAATAATATATGCAAGATAGTTCAATGGGTTAGTACTTCATATAAATAGGTGACTATGTGATGAACATATAAGCAATTTTAACAATAAATATTGACTAAGTCAATGTTTATAAATAGCAATGAAAATTGTCACTTCACCAATAAATACTGGAACAATATGGAATTCAAATTAATAAATCAACACTTCATTTTATTTATGCCTTTAATCATCATTCAATTTCTTATGAAAGAAAACTTTTGCTGCACAAAGGTGTTAATAGATAAAGATGACAACAACATATATGATTATAAGGTTAGTTATAGGCTAGGGTTAGTTATATTAGGTTTTTATTTAAAGTGTTGAGATTTGTTTGATCAACTTCACTTCAACGCATGAGGTCTTAAGATCAGTGCCTTAGGGTTAAATGGAGTCAATAATGAAGACGTGGGAGATAAAGGAGGAAAAGGTAAGTAGGTCAAGGACTAAAGGGAGTGTTGCTAAAGAAAGGCCCCAAAGTCAAAACCCTAGGGGAGAGAGACTCACCTTGGTGTAGATAAAATAGGCCTTGGTTCTCTCTCCCCCTTCCTTAACTCAATGGAAAAATGGTTATCTTAAATATGAAGCAAAAAACCAATACTAGAGGGTTTGAGGAAATAAGGTGTTGCTATAGCAAGTCCTTTTCAGCAAACCCTAGAGAGAGTTGACCCTAAGTGTAGTAGACCTAGGCTTAAGACGTCTCTCTATCCTTGGCTTATAGATGGTACGTCTAACAATAAATGAATATGGAAAGAGAGTGTAGAAATGGCTAGGCTCTCTTCTTCTTCAATGGCTAAAAATTTCTCTCAAAGGGGACATGACACAAGGACCTACTTGTGTGCTTGTCACCTAGGGTTTCGTTCAACAAAATTCATAAACATATGCAAGAAAATGAAACTACGAACATTCATTCAAGAAGTTTTGCAGAAGATTACTTACATATCACCAAGAAATATCAATGCAAACCCTAGTTGTAACAACTTCCTTCAAGAGAAATGCCAAAACATGCCAAAATAGACCTCCTTCAACAAGTTCACATCACTAAATCAGCCAAAACCCTAGAATAGGTTGCAAATTTCACACCTCGCTAATGAGTGAGTGAGTTTCGTTGAAAAAATGAAGGTAAAAATCCTTCATTTATACAATATCATGACCTAATTTTACTTGTTAGGTCATGTAAAAGGTCGATAAGGCCAAAATACCAAAATCATATTGTTTTACGTTAAATTGTCAAATTAAAATGCTAATCAGGATGAAAATAGAATAAAATCCCCTCCAAGGGAGGCATTAGCCCCTTTTAGGAAAAATGGGGCATCCTGGAGAAAAACCTTAGCCCTCCTTGGGATTCTCCAACCTACCACATGTGCCAATACTGTCTGGTCTGCCTCCCAAGACGTCCATAATGCTGGATGACATCATGGCCATGATGGGTGATGTTCTAGGCCTTCCAAGGCCAACGTTCCACTAAAAAAGGGTCAACCCCCTAGGTCAGGATCTGCCAAAGTGCCTCTGGTGGAACATCCTCTTCTCCTCTACTGTAAAGCTATGGATCCATATCCATCCTATATATGCCCCCTGATGGGGTCTCAACATCCACCTGATGGGCTCTACATCCCCATGGAGGTCCAAGATGATCATCTCCCCATGTGTACTGATCCAAAATGGTACTTGTCCTTCGGGCATGGTCCTGCACATCAAAAGATGCCTCCTCCATGGGATCATCAGTCATAGGGATCATATAAATTTCAATCAAATTTCATCATCAATATTATTAAACATGTGCATAAAACCCCTAATACATCAATTAACAGCTCAAAGACATTACACAGGCCTACAATACAAGTCTGTAGAAAAAGAAAAGGCATCCTATTGGGCTAGTGTCCACTGGAAAAGGGAAGTTCCCAGAAGAGACCTTTTCCAATCCATGTAAGAGGATGAAGTGGTCAATGGATGTCCAATAAGGTGGGTGAAATGAATGCCAAGGATACAAGATGTTACCTGTGGGTGCCTTTGTAGAAGACAAGTTGTACCTGTCATGGATGCATTCTTTCCAAGCCCATTTATTTTTTTTGTTGCTTTGATATTTTATCTTTTATTGCTTTTTATTTTCTTTTGTTCAAGAGATAATTAAGGGACACATCCCTAGCATGGTGACCAGTGGTGACAGCGTTACCCACAACTACTTTCACAGAAATGAGAAGGTTGGCTCATGATGAGACCCCCTTTCCCTTGGACATGCAATCAAAGTTCACTACCCTAGCATGGTAAATAGTTGATGGCAATGTCATACTGCTAGGTACCCATGGACCTAATAGGTTGGCTTGTTATGAGAGCCCCTATCCTCTGGTTAGGTCTTGTTTTGTTATTTTTTTAGGGTCTCTCTATTTCTTTCTAAGAAGACATTTATTTATTTCTCGGGGATCCCTAGGTGAAGCATATCAATGTTTTATTATTAGTCTTTTATCTTTTACCAGCTTGATTTTACCTTCTGGGCCTTTAGCCCCTTCTTCCCACTAGATAAGATGCAATCCTAAAATTAGGTCAACCCAGTGCCCTGGAATCGGATAGGTGAGTGGGAAACAAGATGGAAAAGTGATTTTGTGAAAGGGGCGGACGATGGCTTCTCAGAGACCACTCCCAGTGGCTAACTAAAACCAACAGACATAGGCTTACTAGGGCATCCTTTTAATCCCCCCAAACATGGTCAAGTGGACAAGTGTAAGATCCAATCAGTTGTTAGAATTAAAAAGAATCCAATGCATACATTTAATGGTTTTGATGATCAAAGTGGCATGTACCATGATACCTGGACTAATTACCTCATGTAGAAAGAACCATATTTGACACAGGAACAAGCCGATGGTGGTGGAGGTTGTTGTTACTGACAAGATTAAGATGTTGGAAGAGAGAAAAGGTGGGCCCTCTAGGGCCATGGTTAAATCAATCCTGCTCTCAGTAGTCCATGTCTAGGACATGTGGGCCTTGAGACATGGTCTCCTAGGTTATCCCTAAAAGTGGGGGATAACATATGGCTCCAAGTCAGGGACATGTGCTCACCGTATAACACATGAGAACCTCAGCATCTCTGGCATAACCTGCTGACCTGCTCAATCTCAATAGAAGCATCAATAACAAAATTGGGGTGGTAATTCCACCCTAACAGACATATATATATATATATAAGACTGAAATAAAACAACCAATAGTGTGTATGTAAAACAAACTGCTTACATGTACCTACCTATTGGCTAGATGTTGGATGTAGTCAAACAACCAGTGAAGCCAATCCAACAATGTTCCACAATACCTACATTTTTGCTTCATCATAGACCAAAATAGTGATAAATCAAGAACAAAAAAGACATGGGTTAGAGCATATATCATATCATCAGAAGTCACAAACTCTAACTCATGGAGGCAGGTGGGAGGGACAAAATTGTGCCAAGTCAGTCTTTGCGGAAAGTACTCAATCCACTTAATGAAGGGGTCATGAAAAGTCCAAGGTTCAGAGTAATGACTGAAAGGATCATAAAACTAGATACGTAGGACGTCTTCACACTATAAATACTTGGAATATCTAGCAGACGACTGGGAAACTCTCAAGGGAAAGTTAAAAAACTGAGATGATGGACTCAAATTTGTAGTTTTCAACCAACCCTTGGATTCTCGTGTTTTCTTTAGAGGAAACTTGATAGAAAATATATCATTTCCAACTACACCTTTAATGATACAATAAGGTAATGCAATAAGAGGTGGCTAGGGAAAAAGGTCGTGAGAATCCTTCTTTAGGCAAACAATATTCTTACTCCTATCAAAACCTGAGCAAAGTGGTGGTTGATAGTCATTTGCATAGGGTAAATCTAAGTGCTCGGAGGAGTAACCATAAAATCCCTCAAGGTAAGACCAAAAATCATCAGGTAAATATGGTACTTGGTCAACCTTGGGTATTTGGGGAGCATCAATAAAAATCCCATCTCCTTGTTTCCACTAGTCAAGAGATTGTTGTGATAATTGTAAAGGAAACACTTGGAGATGACTCTTTATGTCATAGATGGGATCCATATCATAATCAATTGCATCACACCTACGTCTCCTAACATGTATGAGCTCATCAATATCAACTAGGTCAGTGTCAGTATCATAACATGGAGGGTTCAAAACATTCAAAAGATTACCCATTTCCTCCTCTTTTCCTAAATCATAAAGTAGAGAATCATCAAAATCTTGGAGAGGAGGGTAACTTACTTTTTCTTCTTGTGTAGGTTCTTCGAGGACCTGTGTATCTTTAACATGAATTAATATCTTATCCTCATGAGTTTCCCCTTCATCTTTGATTGTACAACAAGGAAAATGCTATTTATTCAGGGATTCCATTTGTCCATCACTTTCTAAATCATGGAACAAGGTATCATCAAAATCCTAAAAAGGAAAGAAACTAACCTTATTGTCTTATTGTTGTGTAGGTGGAGAAGGCTTTTGGATCGCTTCATTAGGAGGAGGAGGGCATTTTGATACTTCATCATTGGGTTCCAGCTCCTCGACTGTGTCTTCAACAATCCCTAGTCGATCTGAGGTTTGTTCCCCTTCTTCTTGGAAATAAACAATGAATTTCTCAAGGGAAAACAAAATTTCCCTACTAAGAGTACTTGAAGTAAATAGGCATCTTATTTCAGACAAGGATATGTTCCCCTCAATTCTTGCAGCCATTTTGTAAGCTTCATTGAGCATCCTTGGGGCTCTCTTAACAAGGGGAAAACTTAGATATCCCAAAAGTGCATGAGTAAAGAGATGGACAAGGTATCTCTCCTTCGGATGATGTCCTTCGGGAATTTGATACAACATGTTCTCAAATCTATCTTGGAAGTCTTTGAAAGTTTCATCCTTAGATTGATTTATATGCTCTAGTTCTTATAATAGTACTGGGATGTCTTCTAACTAGATACCCCATATTTCGAGAAAGGTTTTCTCAAATTGATCCATAGTCGTGATGATGGCATCAAGGAGTATGTCATACCACTCTTTGGCATTGCAACAAAGAGTGGTAGAGAAATGTTTCATGACCATGTCTTCAGCATAATCATCGACAGGGTAGGATAGGAATAAATTCTAGAAGTTTCTCATGTGATAGTCATCTCTCTCTCTATCACCATTAGTGAATCCAGGAAGCAAGTTTTTGTATTCCAATAAAATTTGTTGAGGGTACCCCAGAATATTACTCATGTCTAAGGGCTTGTAGTTCTCAGGATCCCATTGTGATGTCATTGTTGGCTTCATCATCAATGGATTCGCCAAATAATTTCCTTGAAACTATCAAAAGATAAAGGAAAACACCCTAAGTGGATTCGCCAGGTAAGCTTGTAAGATAAAGACTCTAGAGGTAAGGCTTACCAAAATTTGTCGTCTTGAGGAGAATTGACTGAGTGTTCCCTGGCAACGACACCCAAATGTTATTGCACAGTTTGTAGCAAGGGTAAAAGGATTGAGGTTTGAAGGGAAAACTGGCATAACAGGAACCAATCCCACCCAATGTCACCACAATGGGATGGTTCTTTCTCTTTACGATGGTAAGGCCCAGGGGAGATGTCCCCGATGACCTGGGGTTTTGAGAAGGAAAAGGTTTACAAGATAAAGTATTTATTCCCCCCTCACAAGTCACCACCAAGCAGATAGTCCTGGCTAAACAACCAATAATCAAGTAAACCCCCCAAGGATATACCTTCCTAAGACAAAGAAACAGAAAATGATATATGGAAGCTAGTTCAATGGGTTAGTAATTCATATAAATAGGTGACTATATAATGAACATATAAGCAATTTTAACAATAAACATTGACAAAGTCAATGTTTATAAATAACAATGAAAATTGTCACTTCACCAATAAATACTAGAACAATATGGCATTCAAAGTAACAAATCAACACTTCATTTTATTTATTCCTTTAACCATCATTCAATTTCTTATGAAAGAAAATATTTGTTGCACAAAGGTGTTAATAGATAAAGATGACAACAACATATAGGGTTATAAGGTTAGTTCTAGGCTAGGGTTACTTAGGTTAGGTTTTGATTTAAAGTGTTGAGATTTGTTTGATCAGATTCACTTCAATGTATGAGGTCTTAGGATCAATGCCTTAGGGTTAAATGGAGTCAATAATGAAGACGTGAGAGCTAAAAGAGGCAAAGGTAAGTAGGTCAAGGACTAGAGGGAGAGGATTTGGAGTGTTGCTAGAGAAAGGCCCCAAAGTCAAAACCCTAAGATAGAGAGGCTCACCTTGGTGTAGATAAACTATGCCTCGGTGCTCTCTCCTCCTTCCTTAACTCAGTGGAAAAATGACTAGCTGAAAGATGAAGCATAAAACCAAGACTAGAGGTTTTGAGGAAACAAGGTGTTACTACAACAAGGCCTTTTAATCAAACCCTAGAGAGAATTGGCCCTAAGTGTAGTAGACCTAGGCTTTAGACGTCTCTCTCTCCTTGGCTTATAGATGGTACGTCTAGCAGTAAATGAAGATAAAAAGATAGTGTAGCAATGGCTAGGCTCTCTTCTTCTTCAATGGCTGAAAATTTCTCTCAAAGGGGACATGAGACAAGGACCTACTTGTGTGCTTGTCACCTAGGGTTTTGTTCAGCAAAATTCATAAACATATGCAACAAAATGAAACTACAACCATTCATTCAAGAAGTTTTGTAGAAGATTACTTACATATCACTAATAAATATCAATGCAAATCCTAGTTGTAACACCTTCCTTCAAGATAAATGCCAAAACATGCCAAAATAGTCCTCCTTCAACAAGTGCGCATCACTAAATCAGCCAAAACCCTAGAATAGGGTGAAAATTTCAGACCTGACTAATGAGTGAGTGAGTTGTGTTGAAAAAATGAAGGTAAAAATCCTTCATTTATACAATATCATGACCTTATTTTACTTTCTAGGTCATGTAAAAGGTCGACAAGGCCAAAGTACCAAAATCATACTGTTTTACATTAAACTGACAAATTAAAACCCTAAAAAGCTAAAAAGAGAATAAAATCCCCTCCAAGGGAGGCGTTAGACCCTTTTAGAGAAAATGGGGCATCCTGGAGAAAAACGTTAGCCCTCCTTGGTCTTCTCCAACCTGCCATACATGCCAATATTGCCTAGTCTACCTCCCAAGATGTGCATAATGTTGGATGATTTCATGGCCATGATGGTAGACGTCTTAGGACTTCCAAGGCCAATGTTCCACTCAAAAAGGGTCAATCCCCTTATGTCAGGCTCTGCCAAAGTGCTTCTGGTGGAACGTCCTCTTCTCCTCTGGTGAAAATCTATGGATTCATCTCCATCCTATATCTGCCCCCTGATAGGGTCTCAACATTCACTTGATGGTCTCTTTAGCCCCATGTAGGTCCAACCTAATCATCTACCCATGTGTACCGATCCAAAATGGTACTTTTCTGTCGGGCATGGTCCTGCACATCAAAAGCTACGCCCTCCATGGGATCATCAGTCATAGGGATCATAGCAATTTCATTAACATTTCATCATCAATATTATTAAACATGTGCATAAAACCCCTAATACATCAATTAACAACTCAAAGACGTTACACAAACCTACAATACAAGTCTGGAGAAAAAGACAAGGCATCCTATTTGGCTAGTGTCCACTGGAAAATGGAATTTCCCAAAAGATACCTCTTCCAAGCCATGTAAGTGGATGAATTGGTCAAGGGATTTCCAAGTAGGTGGGTGCAATGAAGGCCAAGGATGAAACATGTTACCTGTGGGTTCCTTTGTAGAAGACGAGTTGTACTTGTCATGGATGCATTCTTTCCAAGCCCATTCTTGCATTTTGTTCCTTTGTTATTTTATCTTTTATTTCTTTTTGTTTTCTTTTTTTCAAGAGATAATAATGGGACACTGCCCTGGCATGTTGACCAGTGGTGACAGCGTTACCCACAAGTACTTTCACAGAAATGAGAAGGTTGGCTCATGATGAGACCCCATTTTCCTTGGCCATTCAACCAAAGGTCACTTCCCTGGCATGGTAATCAGCTAGTGGAAATGTCATACTACTTTGTACCCATGGACCTAATAGGTTGTCTTGTGATGAAACCCCCTATCCTCTAGTTAGGTCTTGTTTTGTTAATTTTTTACAGTCTCTCTTATTTCTTGATGAGAATCCATTTATTACTTTCTCGGGGATCCCTGGGTGAAGCATCTCGAGGTTTTTTTCTTTAGGCTTTTATCTTTTACAAGCTTTCATTTACCTTCTAGGCCTTTAGCCTCTTCTTCACACTAGATAAGATGCAATCCTAAAAATAGGTTAACCCAATGCCCAAACAAGTGGAATGGGATAGGTGAGTGGGAAACAAGATGGAAAAGTGATGTTGTGAAAGGAGCAGACAATGGCTTCTCAGAGACCGCCACTAGTGGCTAACCAAAAAAAATAGACACATGATTACTAGGGCATCCTGTTAATTCCCCCAAACATGGTCAAGTGGGAAAGTGTAAGATCCAAATAGTTGTTAGAATCAAAAGAAATCCAATGCATACATTTAATGGTTTTGATGATCAAAGTGACACATACCATGATACCTGGACTAATTACCTCATGGAGGAAGAACCCTCTCTGACATAGGACCAGTATAATGGTGGTGGAGGCTGCTTCTATTGACAAGATAAATATGCTGGAGGAGAGAAAAGGTGGGCCCTCCAGGGCCATTCTTAAATCAATCCTTCTCTCGGTACTCCATGTCTAGGACCTATGGGCCTCGAGACATGATCTCCTAGTTATCCCTGAAAGTGGGGGATAATAATGCCATCAACATCTCTAATTTGTCATGTTTCCTTCACACTCAGGTAAAATCGTCAATAACATCTGTCAATACATATATCAATTAACAATAAATCACAACCCATCAACATCATGAAAATCCATAGTTGAAATAAATAACACTGTACTATAATTGGATCACTTGGATGCAAGTGTCCTCAAAAAATAAGTTGATAACATGTGCTCAATAGAGATGGATGTTACATAATCATCCCATGAATACTAACATGGAGGAATGCAAGAACATTTAGTCCAATCTTATTATGGGTGAAGTGGCTCAACAAGTAAGAAAATGTGGTTTTTAAAAAGGTACACTAGTAAATTAGGGTCATTATGTGACAGTTATTTTGACAATCTTGCGATTTTATGTTGTGGATATTGAAGTTAATCTTGGGTCTCCCAAACGTTTCTTCGCATGATGTGTTAAGTGTGATGAGCCTAAAACAACATCTCAGGAGCAATGACACTAGGAAGTTGTCACATAAGCGACAAAGAAGAGATATCATCGCTAGAGTGACAAGGTAGGGCTATCATCGAAAGAGAGACAAAGAAGGAAAATCGTCGAAAGGGGGAGAAGAAAGGGAAATCATCGCAAGAGTGACTAGAAAATCATCACAAGAGAGACAAGGTAGTGAAGTCATTGCAAGAGCGACAGGGTAGAAATATTGTAACAAGAGCGACAATAGAGGGAGTGTGTTACAAGAGCGACACGATAGGGAGATCGTCACACGAGCGAAAATATAGGGAGATTGTCACAAAAGTGATAGGATGAATAAATATTGCGATGAATAATCTATCGATGGGATCATCCCAAGAGCGATGAGTATAAGGTATCTTGCGAAGAAATTTCTGTACAATTTTTCATCAATTGTATAACAATTTCGTCGTAAGATTTCTTGAGGTCATCGCTCTTGCGACGACATATATTTATTTAAAAAAAAAAAATTGATTCCCTTATCAACAGTTGCACACAAAGAAAAAGAAAGCCTTTTCCAGAACTCATCACTGTTGTCAATAGAAGGTTGGGAATCAATTATAGTTCTGTAGTGGATAATTGCATTGATGTGACTTTCTTTACGATGTTTAAATATGACTAGATCAAAGTTAAAAATAGCAATTAGGGTTT
Organism: Picea mariana; assembly: GCA_032191745.1. NCBI lineage: Eukaryota > Viridiplantae > Streptophyta > Pinopsida > Pinales > Pinaceae > Picea > Picea mariana. Next base: position 12,176 of record JASDQU010437890.1, on the reverse strand, counting down.
AAAACGGATTCACATATAGTTAACATCTCATTATAACAATTGGAGTGCATTGATGGGGGTCATAAATAATCAAAATTAGTGATTTTAAAGGGAAGAACAACTAGAATCCCATGCTCATGAATGTAAAGAGGAAAAGGATACCAATAATATCCAACATCAATTTTTTATGACACAATATGAATTTGTGAGGCATAGTACCACCTTAAAATCTTCAAGTGGGGAGAAATTCAAAGAGGAGAGAGAAGGTGGAGAAATTCTATTCACATAGATATAATAATAGGTTGCATGCCATCAAGGTTCTTGATTTGAAGACATTCTTGCCCCTTACTATGGTTGTAGAGATATTATGAGAGAAGCTAAGTGATTGGGCGAAGGCTAACATGGTGAGTGCATTGATTTCAATCATATTTCATAGCAGTTCATAATGATAGATGGAAAATTGTGGTGGTTCATAGTAACCAAGTTCACGACATAGGGCTTCATGCATGTGTTTGTACATGGTAGGCACCCATGAATTCACATATGATAGATGATAGACTAGAGTGGTACATGGTATTTTTACAATGTTGAAGTGAGTGACAACATGTAAATTTGGGTGCACTTGATGACAAATGGTTACATGGCCATTGGTAAATTTATAGTTTTAATTCAGTTTTTGATTAATTTTATTTGTTGATAGTTCTAGGTAGTAGAACGTATAATTATGTACTATATACATTATTTCTGTGTATCAAAAAAGAGAATTAAGAAGTTTTAATAACTTTGAAAAATATTTTGAGTTTTCAAATATTTATTTGAATACTATATTATTCACAAGTTTATAAAACATGGGCACTTTGTTATGGAATGTAATAACTAATATAAATTCAAACTCTAAACGAAAAGTATATCCCTTCTATGGTAGGAACTAATAAGAGAATTAAAGGGAAAAAAATTTTTTTATTGAGAAAATTTGTAAATTAACAATATAGTTTGTGATATTATCATTCAAAGATAATTTAATCTATTTAATTGAACAAACTATAAAAAAACATTTTTTTTTTGGTAAGCTAGAAGTTTATATTACCTTTAAAAGACAAAAATTATAATTTAATCTGTTTAATTGAACAAACTATAAGCAACATTTTTTTTTTGTAAGCTAGAAGTTTGTATTACCTTTAAAAGACAAAAATTACAACATATATCCATGACACTGGTGTTGAGGCTGCCAACGAAGGAAACCAGCCCCACCACCATGTGTTAAAGTTCCAAAAGACTTGTCCATAATGGTTGTAAGAAGACACTATTACAATAGTAGTTGGGGCATATTCTATGATCATACACAAAGAGATGTCCCTGTGATCTTACTATCCATATTGAAACTAAGAAAATCAAAACATAACAGGTCATGTAAATTATTTAATACGATAACTGCTAGGAAAAGCATGCCTGAATGACTTAGACCATTTTGGAGTCATGACTGAATGAAGTAAACTTTTTGGACCATGCCTCTGTTGCAAATCTTCTGAGCCTAAATCCAAGCTCTAGTCCAACTTTTTTTCCATCAATTCCTTCTAAAACTTTTGTTCATCATTGTCCCTGCGTAGCTCCAATATGAGGTCACACTGAATGTTCGTAAACCCAGGAGGAGGAGGTGTCTGCACCTAGGGACTAGAGGAATTATCAGTTTCAGGATTGGGCAAAGGCAAACCATAGGATGAGGGAGGAGTGAAGACTCATTTGATTTCTTCAGCAAACATGACTAGTTGAGGACAACCATGTTCCATGACTATGTGGCACTGGCACTTGTAGGAAAAACCATACGCCTGAGATACTTTGTGACCGCAATCACAGAGACCAAGAAAACTTCCACGAGCTCATTTAAGCTTTCCTCATTCCTTAGGAATGAACACGACACAACGATAGAAGAGAAAAAATTGAGAAGGGAAAGGAGGAGAAGGTGTAACATATAAGATAAACCAGATGAAAGGAAGCAAGGTGCTAAAGAGGGGGATGGACCAAAATGAACCAGAATTGGGGAAAGAAAATCCTAAAAGAGTCCTCTAAATGTAGTTTCCAACCATTAAGGAGTTGTACTAAGTGAATCTGAAATCCAATGCTCACACACTAAGGAGATCCATCAGAAAATACAAATGAGATAAGGGTTGTAAGAACATGTTGAACAAGATGAAATGAGAACCAATGACAATCAACCGCAGGGAATGTTGCGGAGGTTGAAATTTGACATAAGCATAAGGTGGCGGTATATCAATGTGACACCCCATCTGGGGACAAACTATAAGAAACATTAAAATAAGATACCATAAGGAAAAAAAACTAGTTTTTAACCAAGATATTTTATAAAATAATAATATAAAATACAATAGTATATTTAAAACAAAATAAAAAGTTTGCTTAATCTTTCCATCTGAGTGGTTTAGTTCTGTGAAATTTGCATGCTGGTATTTTATTATGTCAATGATACAATGAAAGATAGAGAAATAAGAGACAATTTGTTTTGCAGTGAGACCATAAGTGATGATTTTTAAGTTATTCTCATATTTATGTGCCTTTCAATCATTTTGTTATCTATTAGAAACATTTCATTTGAAAAGTAGATGGAGGTGTTGATGAATTGATACTATCTTTTTTTCATCATGCTAGGTAATTTCACACAAAATATACATAACAAATAAAGTAGTGTTTTTCTTCATATCCATATTGAGATATCAAGTAAGCATGATATGGCTCTTCTATTGTTGGCAAATTTTATCTATTGAGTTGCTTGATCAATGTCCAAAAGAAATTCATCATTAACTAATTTAGTGCTTAATTTATTAGTAATTTTTTTCAATGATGTAAAGCCTACATGGATAAACTCTATCAATTATTGTCAATGATGGAACTTTCATAATCATAGGTGTTGGCACAAGGGCATACCCAGGGTTCAGCTCCAAGAGCACACCAACAATCCCTAGATACTAGCCCTTTCGACAACACCTGTAAAGTAGATGCAGTCTCACCCGAAGCATCTATGAGGGGGTTGCACAACAGAAATGTCTACAACCAGGGGAATATTTAGTGGATCTCACAAACAACATCATAATCATCATATATCAGTTTCCTCCTTTAGTTTATTCTTCACAGTTATAGATCTACTCTAACACAGTATGCAATAACAGAATAACAATGACGAAGATCAAGGAATCAATCACACACATAACACCAGATATACGTGGTTCACCCTCTCTCTAGGGCTATGTCCACAAAAGTGTGCTTATGATTTATTAAGATAAAGCATATAGTTCTTATCTACACTCTTAGCTAGCAGATCTTCTTTCTTCTCTCCCCCCCCCGATTCTTGCACACCCAGCTGCAGGACTTGACCTTCGCACCTAGCTGAAGATATTACAATACCAGAAGTCTCTTTGACTCATCACTTCTCTCTCTCAAAAAAATGATCCCTTACAAAATACTATAGATATATCAACAACATTGTACCCCCCCGACCAATGTCCTCTTGACCCTTATTTATACATTACAATACCTCACCGATAGCCTTAGGTCGAAACCTAGGTGCCAAAACCCTAGGTCAATTTGACCCACTTTTTTTTAGCTTTGACGACCTATCTTTCCTTCCTTATCGCACGGTGTTCCAAAGAATCCATAGGTAGATTTTTCCTACTTTCTGACTTTTCCTCGATCCCTCTTCCTTGCTGATCTATCAACCTTGACCTTCTTATTCAATAGCTTTCTTTTTCGTACTTCACTTCATCTTCTCTGTTCTTTTTCTCACTTCGACCCAGTGATAGTCACTATGTCTTTCGTGAAGTGCACATTTCACCTTTTCTCTCTTTTTCTCCACTTCCTTCCATAATCAAGGGCCAATAGGCCCCCAAAACTCACCTGTGACTCGTCCAAAGGCACTTCAGATTTGATTCCTCTGTTTTGTTTTATCCTTAGACTGCATAATGTAGCCTTTGCTTCTACTTGATACCTCCTCTCCCTCCTTGTGCAAACTGTCATTTCTACATTTGGTACCCAGTTTCAACTGCACCTGGTACCTAGACCCTTTTCCTATTGTTTTTACTGAGAGCTATGAGGCAACTGGTTTTCATAGTACAGCTTCAGCCAAATCCCATTTACCAATCCTTCCTTCCATTCTCCCTTCGATGTTTTTATTTGCGTAGCTCCTCCTTCTGTAACATAAGCGATATCATATGGTCTAAGCCAATGCATTCTAAACTTCCCAAAGTGTTTTATAAACTTACTGTCATACACCAGTATTAAATCAACTCACTTGAATTCCTTCTTCTTGATGTTCCTGTCATGATATGCCTTCTCTTGTTCCTTTTGAACCTGCTAGTGGAATCCTGCAATGAGTCTTTCTTCTTCCAGTTCATCCAACTGTGCAAGCCTCTCGTGAACAACACCAGTATCATCCATGTCTGTAAACAAAAAAATCCTTAAGATTGGTACCAAGTATTCCATCAGGAAAACAACTTCAAGGCCATAAACCAATTCTAAAGGTGTCTGCATTATTAATTTCTTGCAAGTGGTTCTATAGGCCCATAGTACTGCAGGTACTCTTAAATCCTAGTCATCCCTGTTCACCCTGCAAATATTTGTCAGTGCGGTCTCCAAGATCTTGTTGAATGATTCAACTGTCCCTTTTTCTTTTGGATGGTAAGGTGTACTCTTCTGATGGTGGACTACAAATACTTTAGTCGGGGCTTCAACTGTCTTATTGATGAAGTCTGTGCCTTGATCTCTCATAAGGATCTTGGGGCATCCAAACCTAGTTATTATGCCATCAAATATAAAATGTGTAGTCGTGGTTGCACTACAATCTTTTACTACTCTAGATTTGGCCCATTTGGTTAAGTATTCTATCGCAGTAATGATGTATCTTGCTCCTGTGCGCTTTTCTGGTGGGTTTATGGGTCCCACAAAGTCAATGGACCATTTTTCAAATGCTTGTAGGTTCATGTGTAGTACTAATGACATTTCATCTTGTCTAGATGGTTTTCCAACTCTCTAGAATACATCACAGCCTCTGGCATAATATTTAGCATCTCTATGTAAGGTAGGCCACCAAAGGCTAGCTCTGAGAAACTTCTACGTAGTTTTTCTTCCTACATAGTTTCCTCCTGCATGTATTCATGAGCTTCTACAAGGATCAATGGTTGCTCTGTCTCCATAACACATCTCCTTAGTATCTCATCGGGTCCCATTTTGTATAGCTAACCAGCTATCAGAGAAACGTCTACAGCGCGCACCACTAGTTGTTTCTTCTAGGGAATCATCTACTCACTAGGTGCCATTCTTGCTGACAGGAACTAGACTATGTTTGGGAAGTGGTCATCAATATTTCTAATGGTGAGAATTTGTGCATCCAACAATGTATCCTCCAAACTGGTGGGTTATTCTCCATGTTCCAACCCCGACAGATGGTAAGGGCCTTTGTTCATTCTTCCTGGATTAACTATGATTTAAAAATCATATTCTTGAAACAACAGAATCCATATGCATATTCATCCCCCCAACACTAGCTTTTTGACCAAGTATTTTAGCGCGGAGTGATCTATAAACATTTTAAAGTGTCCTCCCAACAACTAGTGGTGGAATTTTTTCAACGCATACACAATGGCTAATCCTTCTCTCTCGTTAGTGTTGTAATTAATTTCAGCTGTAGATATCTTCCTTCTAGCAAAATCTAATGGATGGTCGATATCCCCTTCTCCCGGTTGTGTCAGTACTACTCCTAATGCAATAGAAGACTCATCGACATGCACATGAAACTCTTTGCTCCAATATGGAAAAAACAGAATGGGCACAGTGACCATCTTCTGTTTCATCATGTCGAAGATTTGCTGACATTTGCCTGTCCATCCAAACAAACAATCCTTCTTCAACAACTTATCCATCGTTGTTGTGATTTGGGCATAGCCTTTAATGAATTTTCTGTAATAGACAGTATGTCCTAGTGCAGTGTGCAGTTGTTTGACTAAAGTAGGAGGTGGAAAATCAACTATAATTGCAATTTTAGATGGATCAACCAGCAATCCCTTCTTGCATACAATATGGCCTAATAACACTCCAAATGGTGAGAAGAAGATGCACTTCTTTAGATTCAAAGAAATTTGACACTCCCTGCATTTATCCAACATTAGCCTTAGACACTCAATATCATTNTGTCCGTGGGTTCCGATCTCGGAACCCACGGACAATGGAAAATCAACTATAATTGCAATTTTAGATGGATCAACCAGCAATCCCTTCTTGCATACAATATGGCCTAATAACACTCCAAATGGTGAGAAGAAGATGCACTTCTTTAGATTCAAAGAAATTTGACACTCCCTGCATTTATCCAACATTAGCCTTAGACACTCAATATCATTTTTCAACAAACTAAATACAGTCTCATCATTAAAATATGTTTCTAAAAATTTATGCAAAAAATCTTTCAACGCTTCCAACACCACCCTGGAAAATATGGTTTGGTCATTCTTTAGTCCAAATGGCATCACCTTATATTTGTAGGATCCCCATTCTATGGAAAATGTTGTCTTGTGGTGGTCCTCCTTAGCAATTTGGATCTAATGGTATCTTGAAAATCCATCTATAAAAGAATATATCTCCTAGCCTCCCACGTTGTCTAATACTTCATCAGTGAATGGTGTAGGGAAAGGGTCATGCAGACAGGCATCTTTAAACTTCCTGAGGTCCACACATATCCTGATTTCTCCTATCTTCTTGTCTTTCACGATGATAGGGCTAATCCACTTTGACTCTTCGACAGGTTCAATAATCCCCGCTTCCATCATTCTGTCGAGCTCAATATTCACTTTTTCCTTGTATCTCGGGTTCAATCTGTAGGTTCTTTTCTTGACTAGCTTCACACTTAGTTTCAAAGGGATCCTCATCTCTCCCATAGGACCTTTGATACCCTTCATTTCAGTGAAATTGGTCGGAAACAAGTCCTGATGCTCATGCAGTAACTCTTTAATATTGTCAATGGTAGAAGCATCCCAATAATCTCTGACATTGGAAAGATTTGGTGTCACCTCTGTTCCAATATTGACCTTTTTTATATTGATTGGATGACCAATAAATGGTAGCTCAACTCTTGGTCCTTTCACATTTCTTTGGCCTTCTGTTTCTGTGATGTTCACCTTCCTGGGATCATCATAATCATTGGCATTAATGTTATAGCAGCTCTGCAATTTTTGGAGGGGAACAGTCCATTCATTCTCTTCTTGTTCCATAGGGAGGCTAGATGTCTCCTCGGATACCTTCTTTCTCACAATATGTAATGCTTGGTATACAGAAGGATATTCACTTTCAAATAAAAAGGTGGTTACAAAATTCAGAATCATACCTTCCCAATCTATAGACGAGGCACAACTCCTCTTGAAGGTACCAGTTGATGGGGGTCGTGTCTAGCATGTTGATGAATATGTGCACCCATTTTCTTGTGGAATGTCACTTAAGGCCTCTTCATAGCTTTACACATGGTATTTTGGATAACTGTGACTTGTATACCTTACTTCAAAAATTACTGCTTGTGCTGAGAACCATGTTGTCATTAAAGTTCGGCATTGTGTCCAGTCTGTAATATTAATTCTATGTGTCCCCCACCATATTGATGGTGTATCTTTCAGGGCCTCAACCATGGCCAACAGTCTTTGTTGTGTTGGTACACTTTCTTCAAAGTCCAGCAAGAAGGCCTCTAATGGATTCAAACCATCAAATATGGGTAAGTCGCTTATTGTTGTGTTGATCCAGCGAACTTCTCTGGTTAATCTGGCACATCTTCTGGTAGATAATTCATACATCTGGTTCTTCCAGTTCTCCAATTTTTCTTTTGAATCTGACGAACATTCGTTGTCTCTTTTCTAGATTAGATTCCCATCGACTGTAGGGTTGATGTAATCTTGTTGTCTAGCTGTTAGTTTGTAGATGTTTTCCAATTCATATGTGTGGTCTTCTTCTCTGATGGGATTTGTGTATCACGGACCTTCATCTGGATATAAGGCTGCAATGACCATAAGGCCATATCTTTCAAATGTCATACGTCTTTTCTTCAAATCAACAATAGTGGAATTGTTGAAGGCCCAATCAATTCCTAGAAATGAAAGGTAAGGGCAGTTGTCATCAACAATTTCAATTACCTCAAAATCTTCAAAGGTTCTAACTCCTTCGATGTCCATAGGGCATGCTCCAATCTTCCAAATGGGCTGACGACTTGTTGATTAGCCATCCTAAGTCTGATAGGGGAAGAAATCAACCTCGATTTTCCCATTAGTGCCCAAGTTTTCTTTGTCATGACATTGACCTTTGACCCTAATTCGAGGACCACATAGTCTATATCATACTCTCCTATTTGAACATTCAAGTGTAATTATTTATTTGTCTTTCTCTTATTACCAATTTGGTGTACTACCCTATTCAATAAGGGGTCTATATTCCCTAGCTCATACTTCTTGATTAAGTTATGTAGTTCTTGCACAACGTTCTCATCCTGAATTAACTTAATACAAGTGTATAAAAATTCAATGATATTACTAACCTCTTTTCCTCCTTTTGGTGAAACCGACTGATCAAATTCCGGAGGCATCCCATATTCTCTGATTTCTAGTCATGTCTTGGAGGAAGAACCTTGACCTGCTTTAAACTCTTTCCTTGCTTCCTCAAATATTTGTCTTTCTTTCTTCCCATCAAAATTTGGGGTCTTCTCTGCATCTTTCCCGATACCTATGTATTATGCGATCTTTCCTTCGGTTATTCTATCCTCTCCTGTGGAAGCCCCTCCTTGAGTGATAATAGCGACTCTAGGATCTACTCTGTGAGGTTCAACATAGATCAGTTGCACTTGTGGGTTCTGTTGAGGTCCTCGTCTTTCCTGAATCTTGGCTAATAGCACAAGGAAGTCCTCAATGACATGCTCGAAGGAGTTGCAATAACTGCAAGTGATGCAAGGGTTTTGACAATCCCTTGCTAGATGTCCAAGCTATGCATAGTTATAACAAATTATTTGTCCTCAGCCCCGACCCATTCCTCCTCCTCCTCCTTGTCCTCTGTATCCACCACGAGGATTGAAATTTCCTCTTCCTGGGGAGTTATACTACGTAGTGTTTCCTTCTTGATGTACTTCACCTTGGACCGTATATATATCTCTAGATCTTTCGTGCATGAGATCATAAGCTATGCAATCTCTATCATCACGACCTACTGATTTATAGAATGTGTAGTACAATTTTGTAGGTGTCTAAACGTATTTTTTCATGTAATAACACTCACCAGGGCAATGTTGATTTCTACATACTTCACACCAAGGTAAGGTGACTTTATTCAAGGGGCTTGGAGCTCCAAAAGCCAAGTATTTATTGAAGAGAGGGCAGTGTTTCTTTTCATGACCTTATGATCTGCATCTGACACACCATATGTCTTCTTGTTTGTCTTTTCCCTTATCCTTCTTCATGTCTTTGACCTATAAAGAAAAACCAATTAGCTGACTCAAGATCTGACTCATACCTAAGTTGGATTCTCCCATAGGGGATGATTCAAGCTTCATGGCGATCTCCAATGCTTCTACCTGCAAAGAAACATTTTGTTGCATCAAGTAACTCTGATATGTGGTAACATGGAAAATATGAATCATTCCTTGTTCTTCTCATTTGGGATCTTAAAAGTCAATCTTCCTGTTAAGGTCTTGAATCTCTGGTCAAACTCCCAAATAGGTCTGGCTACCTTCTACTTGATCTCTTTCAGCTCTATAATACATTGGGACTCAGACTTAGGTTTCTTAAACTCTGCAATCAATGCATTCTTGATCTCATTCAATGGCTTAGGTTGAACAAGTCCTTGGACAAGCTTCATGTACCAGCTCAACGCGCGGTCTCTCAGTGTAGTTCTAAACTGGTTTCTTTTAACAACTTCATCGGTAATATTTTTAATTTTCCATACGGCCTCACATAGAAACCAGTTCTGATCAGGATCTTCAGATCCATCTCCTCTAAAGATAGGGAGCCTCATCTCATCTGCCATGAAGTTGCCTAGGTTTCCTGTCTTAGTGGATGTTGAATTGCTAGTAATAGTTCTATGCGGACTCTGGTGTTTTGGAATGTTCTTATTACTTAGTGTTTCTAAAAAAAACAGGAGGATTGATATTACTTACTTCAGTAGCCTGCACAGTTCCTGAGGTTTATAGCTCATTTCGGCGAAGTTCTTTAGCGTCCCTTTCTTCTTCTTTGGTGGGTTCTAAATGATCTTCATCTGTTAGATCTGCCTCTTCTCCATTGTAGAAACCCTCTTCCCTGTAGGTTTTCTTAAACAAGTTCTCAATACAAACCCGTTGGAATACTCTCCCATTGTGCATATGTCCATATTTTGTGTCACTGAGGATTTCCAAATTCTTAAAAATTAGCCTTTTCAAATATTCTCGATCTACTGTATCTTCAAGATGTTCTTCTCATGCAACAACATCTTGAGTCTCAACTTCAGGAATTGTAAAACTTTTCCTCTGGGTCCTTTAAATAAATATATTCCAGCTTGGTTGTATGACTCTACTATGTTAACAACAAACTCGGTGATATACCCTCCAATGGTACTATCAAACCAGTGATCTATTGCTCTGGATACAATGTTATCAACCCTTTTAACCTTCTGGATCAACGTCGATGTCCAAACTACAGGATATCTAGGTATTATCTCAAATTGGGTATCTTTAACCTAGCTAACCACTCATATAGCTCTTGATGGATCCCTCCAAAGAATATCTCGTGAATGTCAATAAATATATATTTCTCCAACCAATCTTATGTACTAATATTAGGGTTCTTGTGTTGGGCTACAGTGAAGTCCTTCTCTTGATCCTCTATCCACTTTTGAGTTTATGTCTTCGATGGGAACCACCTTGACATTCCCTCAAGAAGATTTTGGTCCCGAAAATGGAACCATTTGTTGGCACAGGGGCAGACCCAGGGTTCATCTCCAAGAGCGCACCAACAAGCCCTAGCTACTGCCCCTTTCACCAACACCTTTGAAGTAGATGCAGTATCACCCAAAGAACCTATGAGGGGGTTGCATGACATAGATGTATACAACAAGGGTAATATCAAGTGGATCTCACAAACAACATCATAATCATCATATATCAATTTCCTCCTTTAATCTATTCTGGACAGTTATAGATCTACTCTAACACATTATAAAATAGCAGAATAACAATGATGGAGATCAAGGCGTCAATCACACACAAAACACAAGATATACATGGTTCACCCTCTCTCTAGGGCTACGTCCACAAAACTGTGCTTATGATTTATTAAGGTAAAGCATACAGTTCTTATCTGTGCTCTTTGCTAGAATATATTCT
>JASDQU010437889.1:40526-55918 GCA_032191745.1 Picea mariana | reverse complement strand
GAATTTCATTTCACATTATTCCTTTAGGGAATAATGAGGAAATATTGTCGATTGTTGTTTCCTACAGACCTCTAGGAAAATCATGAAAGGGATCAAATATTACAATGCCTCTGTCACCCTACCTAGAATTAAAAAGGCTATCTCATAGTTCTTGGTCTGTGAAGATGCATTGTTAGGTGCTCCATTTTCCACATCTAGGTTGAAATTCAACCTGTGCTAGAGAAATATCCATCCATACACTGATAAGGGATATATGGATTCTCGAGAAGAGAGGATCTGTGGTGGATAACCATCGACCCCCCTGAACCTCCTAGATCCACAAATGAATAGAAATTTGGATCTATATTTGATCTCACCTAAATCACCCCATCTATCCTTATGAGGATAAGTTCAATTCCAAACCTTGATTCAAATAAACAGGAGGAGTATGACATGATAATTTGATTTGGATGATCCACATATTTTTTTCACATTGAACTATCCATTCAGATATGGATAGTTCAGCTACGACCATGCGATTTCTTAATATTTTTTGGCTTGTAATATATTTTGGACAGGAAAAATTCTATATAATTACAACCATGGATCAAGAAAAGAAAAGGTTCATGTTTCTAACTCTCTTTTGTTTTATTCCTTTGATTCTCATTTAATGTTTGTACATATTACTTGTTCTCCCTTGCATACCATCTTCCATTCATGTTCATTGTATTTTGTATTTTGTGTGTTCCCACATTGAAACAAATAGAATAATTGGAGAAGACGTATGACTCTTTACCGCAAATGTAGAAGAGGAGATACAAAGGTGCATGCTTGTACTCTTATTTCATATTCTATTGTTTGTATATGTGTTCTACTACTTTTCACCTAATTTATTGCATGTAGATATTGTGTATCTTCCTACATAATAACTTATCTTCATGTCAATTGTATTCTATGTGATGCTACACTGAAATAAATCGAACTCTGTTTATTTTTTTACATGTCTTCCTGCATACCAACTTACCTTCATGTCCATTTTATTTTATGCATTGCTACATTTAAACAAACAGAATAACTAGAGAAGACGAGGGACTCTTTTCCGCAAATGTAGAAGAGGTTATACAAAGGTGCATGCTTCTACTCTTATTTCATATTCCCTTGTTTAGTATTTCATTTATTTTATGTATATATGTTCTACTTGTTCTATTGATTTGAAACTAATTTATTGTATGTAGATACTATGTATCTTCCTACATAGTAAATTATCTTCATTTGAATTGTATTCTCTGTGTTGCTACATTGAAATAAATAGAACTGGATTTATTTTTTTATATGTCTTTCTACATACTAAATTACCTTCATGTTCATTGTATTTTCTGCGTTGCTACATTGAAAAAAACAGATTAGTTGGACAAGAACATAAATTCTTATATGCCAAAACAGAGGGGGCTGAAGTACAATATTAGAAAAGGTATACCAACTGTGATAGTAAATCAAACACACAAAATGAGTTGGTGCATATAATATTGGACTAGAAAACTATGATTTGGCAACAATGGGCCTTTGTTGAGACTTCTCGCTTCCAAACATGTCCCTCCCTATTTCTATTTTCCCACTCTCTATTATCCTTTTTTTCCCTCCTCTATACTTAACAGAATTCCCCTTTGTTTTTCTTCTCTACTTTCTCTTTCTGGTTGTTTTTCTTAGTCGTGTTTTCGAAAATGTAGAGGTGTGTGGGTTGGTGGACTCATGGGTTCACATTTATACTCATGCTTCTATATCATGACTCTGACCGACGGCTTCCTCATTCCATATTTAGCCACTTTTTCGATCACATGTTCCTAGGATGGCAGGCTCAATATTGTGCCTCTAGCTTCGGGGGTTCCGTGATATAAATATTGATCGTCGTACTTCCCCATCATGCCCTATTTTATGTTACACATTTTTGCAGACAAAAAATATGAGGCTTACAATTTGACCATCGGGTCCTCATGTTTCCTGAGTATCCCTTGACACCCTATTTTTTATTCCATCTCCTTCGAGCTTGTATGTGACATTCAAAACAATTATGGACAATATACAATGTTGTTGTAGGAAAATCCCCCTGCAGATAGGTGAATCTCCTCTTGGATTCTAGACCCCTATACCAAGATAGAAAACATCCTAACATTGGACACTAACATTCATTTGAATCTAACTAACTAATCAAAAATAGAAGGAGAAGGAAGAAAGTGTGATGCACCTTATTCCGATGATTTTCCTCGCTGCTCCAACTTGAGCTTGATCTCCAAGCTCCTTGGCATTGTTTGACATGTGAAATGCAATGGACAATGAGACAAAGAACTCCTAATCTACTCTATAAGATTAGTCCAATCAAATTCATCTATAAGACAAACATATGTGAAGAAACATAGGTTAGAAGGAAATAGGCCAAGCAATGTATTAATGATAACTCTTAAAGAAATTATAACAGACTGTAGATGCAATTGCAGCAGCTTCCCCAAGTCCTCCTTGTCCATACCTTGCACAAATCTCCCAAAATCATAGGTTTTATATCCTAAATATTTCTCCCAAGACCATAGGTTTGATACCTCAAATCTCCACTGTCATGAGATCATAATTTTGGTATCTCTAAACTCCTTTATTCCTCCCTTCTCCATGGAAATCCCTCATTATACAGGATTTGGAGGCTTAACCACCATGGAGAGGATCACTCATCAGATCCACCAAAAAGGGATCTGAAAGATATTTAGGGAGAAAATATTTCTTAAGGATTTTAGGGAGGAAATATCTTTCAAGGATTTATGGAGGAAATATTTCAACCATCCATGAGATCCTCCACCTTTCCTAAAAATAGGAAACCAAATGTGAGGTGGATTCTCACACGTAATTAATTTATTTTTCATGAATATTAATAATAATTCATGTGCACTTGGTATTTTGAGCTTCATGTAATATATCCCTCCTCCACATTGACTAGGGATTGTGACATAGGTTATTCCATGGCTTCAAGGTGTATGAAACACTTATATGACACTTACGACACTTAGGGTGAGGTACCTAGGTGTGAAAATTTCATGTGTAACAAATGCATATGCTTATTTAGTCCTTCTGATGTTCATATACACATGCTTGCATCAGAAAAAATTGGACTATTGACATGGGCATGAGCAGTCAGCTACGACCGTGCAATTTCATAATATTTGTTGGCTTGTAATATATTTTGGACAGGAAAATTTCTATATAATTACAACCATGGATCAAGAAAATAAAAGGTTCATGTTTCTAACTCTATTCATGGCCCAGGCACAACGACGTGATTATCAGTTGCATTATCTACCACTGAGCTAATAGCTCATTGTGCAAGCCTCCTGGGTAGGGAGGCCTGCCCCTACACCAACACCAATATATAGGAAGAACCAATATAGAAAATTAGTTAATATCCCTTCATTGTGTAGGCCTCCTAGGGATGGAGACCTCAATATATCCAAAATAGCATAAGATAAACCCCACTCTTTTTTTACCTCCCTGTATCTCTACCTAGGTGGAAACATGGGGAGGAAAATGGGATATGGGATTCTATCAACTTGTTCTAAACTGGGATGATAATCTCATGGTCTCACTTCATTGTCGAGACCTAAAAGAATACTTCTATATATGAGCTTGGCTCAAATGTGCTTTCTTTCACATGTAGTGTCAAATGACTCAAGATGCCCGAAAATCATAAGTTGTCCTTGAAAAGGAGGTGATTCAACTGCACCTTCTAGTACAGTTACCTTGTTACGAATTCACTCCAGTCACTAGCCCAACCTTCGGTATCCCCCTCCTTGCGGTTAAGGTAATGACTTGGGGCATGGTCAGCTCCCATAGTGTGATGGGTGTTAAGTTTTTACTGTTGTTATTAGGTTATTTCCAAATTACATGAGCATTCAATGCATTTCCAAAACAATAGTATAAAGAGGATCACTAAAAGAAACACAATCACAAGGTACGCAACATTTTATCCTAGGAAACCTCATGGGGGAGAAAACCCAGCAAAAACTTCCTCAATAATAGATTGCCAATAGAAAGCCAAGACTAAGACCAAAACACCAAAGATAAACCAAGACTGGGCATGTGCCTCTCTTCTCCTTCCTCCTGCAACTGCAACTACCTTCAATATATGTGCACTAGATGAGTGAGAGTGAGTGTATAAGAGTGAGGCACCATCCTCACATATAAATACTAGTTAAGGAGGTGTTAGGGTTATCTCTCTTCACTTAGTGGGGTTGAATTCTCCTAGAAGTGGTTAAAACCATTGTATAAGTACTAGAGTTTGACTTTACCAATACCACTATACAAATGTAGTCTGACCAATCCACAAAAGGGGATTTGATCTTATACAAGACCTGACATGATCAATCTACAAAAGGGGATTTGATCTATAAGATAATAACTCAAAATTAATTAGAATATTCTTCAAAGTTGCAATATTTCAATACTCCCCCTTAATGAGAACGGTATTCTACTGACATGACCCAATACAACATCATCAATAGAAGGAGAGGGCAACATCATAATCAACATCTGGAACATTGACTGGCACATCTATAAATCATTAGAAGTTTTTCTCATCATCAATATAATCATTGTTTACAACATGGATATGGAGTAACATCATCATCAGCAGCAGCAGCGTGAAGATAAAACATCAACATCAATAGCACGAAGCTATAACAACAACATCTTCCACAACATGAAGTTGGAACAACAACATCATCCACAGCATGAGGTTGGAACAACAACATCAACAACATGTGGCAACAGAATGAGGCAGGTGTATAAACAACAAAATTTGTGGTACTCTGAGAGACTATCCTTACCGGACCTTTGGGATCTGCCCAAGAATCATAATATTCCCTAGGATATAAAATCCTAACAAGCTACCACATGGTACTCTGAAAGACCGTCCTTATCGAACCTTCAGGATTTGTCCAAGAATCATAAGATTCCCTAGAATATAAAATCCTAACGGAGCTACCACTACTGACCATAGATAGCATATAAATGCACAGGTACTCTAACAAATCATCCTTACTGAACCTTCGGGATCTTTCTAGGGATGATCAATCCCCTAGGATATAAAATCCTAATGGAGCTACCCGTTGTTGGTCAGGATACCATAGTATCATCAGCATCACTCCCCCTTTCGAGGGAGTTCCTTTCAAACAACACCAATATTGTCTCTGAAGTACTCAAACTCTACATGAGACATGGGCTTGGTCAACACATCTGCAACCTTCTCATCTATGCCGACATATTGGAGCTTTACATTTCCCCTCTGCACCATATCACGAATGTAGTGATACCGGATCTCTATGTGCTTCGACTTATTATTGAACACTCAGTTCTCTGTCATCTTTATACAAATCTGGTTATCACATAGAATCATAGTGGCTTCCATCTCCAAATCGAACAAACCTGTCAACAACTTCTAAATCCATGTGGCTTCACAACTGGCAGAAAATGCTGCAATGTACTCTGTTTCTGTCATGCTGAGAGAAATACTGGATTGCTTCATGCTTTTCCATTAAGTCATGGTTGACCCCAAACTGAAACAACATCCTGAAGAGTTATTCCTTTCTAAATCACTTCCATGCCAATCGAAATCAATATAACCATACAGTCTGAAGTCATGATCTCCAGTATAACAGAGACCATAATCCAACGTACCCTTAAGGTATCTCATCACATGCTTTGCAGCTACAAGGTGAACACGTCTAATCTCTACCAGATATTGTCTCAAGGTGTTCACAGCAAAGCATATATATGGCCTAGTATTCGCCAGATACATCAACGATCCAATAATATTTATGTATAGAGTAGCATCAACCAACTCTGACGAGGTATCAACCAGGAGCTTCAAATTCGTTTCCATGGGTGTGTTCATGGATTTACATTCCAACATGTCAAATCTCTTCAGTATTTCAACTGCACACTTCCCTTGGTTAAGGAAGATATTCTATGGGCTCTTTCAAACTTCAATACCTAAGAAATATTGCATCGGGCCTAGGTCTTTCATCACAAACTCTGCAACAAGCTTCTTCTTGCAATCTGTGATGATATTTTCTTTTCTTGTTAAGGATAAGTCATCCACATATAGTAGCAATATAACTGGCTCATCATTCATAACCTTGAAGTAAAGGTTAGGATCAGTTTCACTTTTGCTAAAGCCCAAGCTCGTCGGGAAACTATCAATTCTACCATACCAAGCTCTAGAAGCTTGCTTCAACCCGTACAAGGCTTTCTTCAACCTAAAAACATGAGTCTTTTTATCTTCAACTTCAAACCATTGTGGTTGTTCTATATACACTTCTTCTTCAATAACACCATTTAAGAAAGTTGTTTTTTCATCCATCTGGTGTAACTTCCACTTCATTTTGGATGTAAGAGCTATGATGGTTCTGATAGAAGTGTACCTAGCTACAGGAGCAAATATTTCTTCATAGTCAATATCTTACTTTTGAGAAAATCCACGAGCCACAAATCTTGCCTTATATTTTTGAATGCTTCCATCTGTCGCATGTTTTATTTTGTATATCCACTTGGATGATACCACATCTTTGTTCTTTGGTCTGGGAACTACTTCCCATACATCATTATTTATAATGGACTGGTATTATTTTGTCATGGCATCCATCCATTCTTTATTTTGAACAGCTTCTTCAAAGCAAGTAGGTTCCTTTTCTACAAGATCACACATCAAGGCCATATAGCTGGAGAATGGCTTAGGCTTCTTGCTTTGTCTCATGGTTCCTTATGGGGCACCATACTTCTCTGCATATTGAATAATTTATCTCGCCCAAGCTAGCTTTCTCTTGTGAGAGATCATCATATGGGGAGGTTCTTGAGATTCTATCATATGATGATCTTCTGGAATCTCATAATCATGGGTAACTATAGCTTCCTTCACGGGCTCTGCAACTCTGGGAGCTACAGGTTCTTCTTCATATACTTCTTCAAGCCAAAATTTCCTTGATCTTTTAAGTGTTGCATCTTCATCAAAGGTTACATATCTGCTAATCTCAATATGATGGTAACCTGGTATGTAAATTTTGAAGGCCTTAGAGACCTCACAGTATCCAACAAATATTCCCTTCTTTCCTGAAGGATCCAACTTAGTTCTCTTTTCTTTTGGAATGTATACAAATACTGGACAACCAAATATTTTGAGATGGCTTACTTCTGGCTTCTTTCCAGTGAACATTTCTTCGGGAGTTTCGAATCCAAGTGCACTATGGGATAATATGTTTTGGACATGTATTGTTGTTCTTGTTGTTTCATCCCATAAGTGCATCGGAAGATCTTGATTGTGAATCATAGTCTTTATTGCTTCCATAATCATTCTTTTATTTCTTTCTGCTATACCATTTTGTTGAGGATTATAGGGAGTGGTGAGCTCCCTCTTAATCCCGACATCTCTGCAAAATTTTCCAAATTCATTTGAAGTGTACTATCCTCCATTATCTTACCTGAGTATCTTGATTTTCCTTTTGGAGAGGTTTTCTACCAAGGCTTTGAATTCCTTGAACTTTCCAAGTACTTCATCTTTTAACTTCAAGAAATAAACCCAAGTCATATGAGAGTAATCATCAATGAAGGATACATAGTATACATACCCTCTTAAAGAGGTTGATGACATTGGACCGCATACATCTGAGTGTACAAGTTCCAAGATTCCTTCTACTTTATTGTTTCTCTTTGGAAAAGGATTCTTTATGTTCTTTCCTTGTGCACATCCCTTGCATACACCTTCATGATCAACCTTTAATTATGGTAAACCTATAACTACCTTGCTTACATATGGTAAGGCTTTGTAGTTGATGTGAGATAGTCTTCTATGCCAAAGTTCACAAGGAATTTCAGTAGAGTGAGTCAAGGCTACATCTGAGTGACCTTTTAACTTGTACAAACCACCTTTTTTTGTTCCAATAGCAACTGCATCTTATACAGTTTTTCCTTTAGACCACATAAGAACTTCACCATCTATGAATGAAACCATGAATCCTTTCTTATGTCGGGCTGAAATAGAAAGTAAGTTCTTTTTCAAACCTGGTACATAAAGTACATCCTTCATTCTCATCAGAGTTCCTAAATCAAGTTTGTAGGTGGATTCTCCCATTCCTTTGATAGGGTACTGATAATCATCTCCAAGTGAAACTTTATGGGGGAATTAATTTTCCATAAGCATAGAGAGAATGTATTTATGACCTGTCATGTCCTTAGAGGCACCTCTGTCTATTAGCCAAGTATCCTCTCCAAGTGTCACGGATCCTGAGAGGGCGGAAAACAAAACATAATGTTCAATCTCTTCTTTAGTTAACTTCTTGGGTGGCTCATCATCTTCAGTTTCATGGGCATGATGTCTTTTGTTATTTCTCCTTTTGTATTATTCTCTTATAGAAGGACAGTTCTTAGAAGTGTGTCCCATCTTATCACAATGATAACATTGATAAGAGGAGAAATATTTTCCCTTTCTTTCACCCTTATAATATTTCTGGAATCTCTTTGGAGAGTGAGATTCTTTATGAAAGTGGTTCTCCTTTTGAAAATGAGGCTTTTTCTTTCCTCCTTTAGCATGAGCAGCTAGGACTTGATATTTATCTCTTCATAGGATGACTTCTTGGTTGGTCACTCTTGCTTCCTCTTAAACACATTCTTCCCATAAACTGTCAAATTGGAGTTTCTCTTTTCTTGCACAAATAGTTTGGATGAAGGAATCCCAAGGTCTTGTGGGACCATTAAGAGTTGTCATCACGAGTTCATATGCATCTAAGTTGTCTCCAATTGCCTCTAATTGTTCCTTGAATTGTGAAACCCTAGAGAAATAGTCTTGAATTGTTTCTCCTCTTTGCATCTTTTTATTCATGAGTTGGGTTCTCAAGTTCATCTTTTGGTTGATGTTCTTTCCTTCATACATTCTAGTTATGGAATCAAACATATATTTTGGAATATTCTTAGAAGACACTTGAGGGATCAAGTGGCATTTAATGGAATATGCAATTATTCTTTTAGCCTTAATCATATATTTCTTGTGCTTCTCTTTGTTGTATCTTATTCGGGTTCCATTACATTTTTCTTTTATGAATTTTGTAAGGTCATTATCTTCAAGAATGAGTCCAATTATGTACTTCCAGGAACGGAAATTTTCCACACCATCTAGCTTGTCAACAAGCTTGGTGCTTGAATACATCGTGACCTGGAGCTAGGAAAATGACTAGAAAATGAAAGTGCTCAAAAATTGAAACTGATATTATCAGGAGATGTGCTAGGTTGAGGCGAGTTTGTTGGCGCTGATTGTTTCAGAAAATTCCAACTTTTACCCCTTGAAACTTGACCTGCACAATTCTGGAATAGTACTTCTGGTACTGGTTCTGGTTTCCTAGTTTTCTGGTACCAATCAAAACTAGGGTTTGACTTTCCAGAGAATCTGGCCACTGAAAAAAATTTCTCAAGCTGCCAAAATATGCACTAGGGCAGAGCACACTTCCCAAGATAGTTTTTGGTCAAAAATTCATCTTCAATGAAAAGCCCCAATTTTCTTGTACGGCAGCAGTGACATTTTAGATACCCAATGAAAGATGTTATATTTAGTCGAGCTCTGATACCATGTTAAGTTATTACTCCTACTATTAGGTTATTTCCAAATTACATGAGCATTCAATGCATTTCCAAAACAACAGTATAAAGAGAATCAGTGAAAGAAACACAATCACAAGGTATTCAACATTTTATCCTAGGAAACTCTTATGGGGGAGAAAACCCAGCAAAAAATTCCTCAATAATATATTGCCAATACAATGCCAAGACTAAGACCAAAACACCAAAGATAAACCAAGACTGAGCATACGCCTCTCTTCTTCTTCCTCCTGCAACTACAACTACCTTCAAGATATGTGCACTAGATGAGTGAGAGTGAGTGTATAAGAGTGAGGCACCATCCTCACATATAAATACTAGTTGAAGAGGCGCTAGGGTTATGTCTCTTCACTTAGTGGGGCTAACTTCTCCTAGAAGTGGTTAAAACCACTTTATAAGTACAAGGGGCCGAATTTACCAATACCACTATACAAATGTAGTTTGACCAATCCATAAAAAGGGATTTGATCTTATACAAGACTCGACATGATCAATCCGCAAAAGGGGATTTGATATATAAGATAATAACTCAAAATTAATTAGAATATTCTTCGAAGTTACAATATTTCAACAATGGGTGGTGTGTACAAGGCCCGGGAATGGATTCATCAGCGTATGGCTGACGAGAGATTACTAGCAATTATGGCTTCATGCAAACGAGTTGCAGCCTGCAATCTGAACTAAGGTCAAGTTTTTGAGGTTAGCTTGCCCTCTCAAGGTCGTGACCCTTTGTCTTGGTCATTGTAGCATTTGTGTCGCCTAGGGCGTAAGGAGCATGATGACTTGACGCCATCCTCACCTTCCTCTGGCTTATCACCGATAGTTTGTTCAGGGTTCGAAACTCAATGCTGGAAACTAAACATGAGGGTTACACTCATTGTGGGACTTAACCTAACACCTTACGGTAGAGCTGATGATAGCCATGCATCACCTATGTCCACATTCCCAAAGGTACTCCTCTCTTTTGGGAGGATTCAGGGCATGTCAAGCCCTGGTAAGGTTATTTTCTTTGCACCTAATTGAACCACATGCTCCACTGCTTGTGCGAGCCCCCATCAATTCCTTTGAGTTTCATTCTTGCGAACATACTCCCCAGGCGGGATACTTAATGTGTTAGCTACAGCACTTTACGAGTTGATACACACAACACTTAGTATACATCGTTTACAGCTAGGAATACTGGGGTAGCTAATCCCATTTTCTCCCCTAGATTTTGTCTCCTAGTGTCAGTGTTGGCCCAACAAAGTGCTTTCTTCGTTGGTGTTATTTTTTATCTCAACGCATTTCATTGCTCCACCAGAAATTCCCTCTACCCCTACTATACTCCAGCTTGGTAGTTTCCACCACTTGTCTAGGGTTGAGCCCTGGGATTTGACAGCGGACTTGAAAAGCCATCTACAGACGCTTTACACCCAATCATTTCAGATAACGCTTCCATCCTCTGTCTTACTGCGGCTACTGGTATAGAGTTAGTTGATGCTTATTCCTCAAATATTGTCATTGCTTCTTCTCCGAGAAAAGAAGTTCATGACCCGTGGGCCTTCTGCCTTCACACGGCATTGTTTTGTCAAGATTTTTCCCATTGCAGAAAATTCCTCATTGCTGCCTCACGTAGGAGTCTGGGCCTTGTCTAAATCCCAGTGTGGTTGATCATCCTCTCGGACCAGCTACTAATCGTCACCTTGGTAAGTCATTGCCTCACCACCTAACTAATCAAATGTGAGCCCCTCCTTGGGCGGATTTCTCCTTTTGCTCCTTAGCCTGTGGGGTATTAGCAATGGTTTCCAGTTGTTGTTCTCCTCCCAAGGGTAGGTTCTTACGTGTTGCTCACCCATCCACCACTGGAAACACCACTTCCCATCCAACTTGCATGTGTTAAGCATGATGTCAACGTTCATCTTGAGCCAGGATCAAACTCTCCATGAGATTCATAGTTGCATTACTTATAGCTCCCTTGTGGACAAAGTTGATTCTGAATCATTTTTAGGGATAACTTGTCTCCATTAGCTTCATATAAGCTCAGCCTAGAGTTCACTTCCAGTATAGCCATCCCTACCCTCTCGTGTCAATCCCACGGGCCTAGTACAAGGAGAGAACCACAAAATAGATGGAAGGGCTCACGTACATTCATAATTGTTCCCAGACATAACATAACTTGTCTCCATTCACTTCATATCAGCTCAGCCCAGAGTTCCTAGTATAGCCATCCCCACCCTCCTCTCATGTAAACCTATGAGCTGGTAATAAGTGATGGGGGACCCTTTCGACTCAGTAGTAGAGTAACGCCATGGTAAGGCATAAGTCATTGGTTCAAGTCCAGTAAAGGGATCATGTTTCTTATGAAGAAAGAAGGTTCAGGTTTCTATTTATCATCATATGATCTAAATCTTATCAAGAAGAAAAAAAAAATCGAGGGACGAAAACTATCTGTGGTGATAGGTTTCATGTAAAACATTTGTTGTGACAGAGTGTCACACCTAATATAGGGGGAGGGCCACTATATTTTTCTCAATAATAGTCTTCTTCACCCTGATCAGTGATAGTCTACTCCATCTTTATCAATTTTGGACATATCAAAAGTATTATGGATACTTTCTAATTTCAAATTGATCTTTGGATTCAAGAATGGTTATTACAACCATTTCAAATTTCTCGGTTATTACAACCATTTCAAATTTCTTTGACAGACTTCTGAGGACTTTTTCAACAATCCTATAATCTTGAATCTATTCATGAGTCATCCTAATCTTATTCACAATGCCCATTACTCTGGTGGTATATACCTGGTCAACATTCTTCGACTCGGTCATCTTCAGAGTTTCAAACTGAGTTCTCAAGGTATGAAGCTTCACTGTCTTCACATTGTCATTGCCCTGGTAGGCAGAGTTGAGAATGTTCCGCGCTTGTTTTGTTGTTATTGCACTAGTTATTTTGGAAAAAATTGAGTCATCTACTGAATTCTGAATCTAGTATTCGACTTTATTTTCTTTCTTCCTGTTTTTCGCAAGCGTATTTCGTTGTGTATTTGTCATGGTAGCCAGATCTGTTGTTGCTAGCTCTGTAAAGCCATTCTCTACATGTTCCCAGCACTCTTGTGCTTGAAGGAAATATTTCATTCGCAAGGACCATAAGTCATAGTTCTTTCCAATAAGAACTGGCAGTTGGGTTGGCCCTAAAAATCATAAAGAAATTCCAGTGTTCGTCGTGCCCGGTATGGAACCTTACGGAGTGGAACCACGATATCGATATCGGAATATCGCGATACAATATAGAAAACTTTTATAGATGTTGCGTAGACCTGGTGTGGAACCGTGTTTGTGTAACTCTGATCTCAGAATATTGGGCTCCTGAGGAAATAACAATGAAATTGAGTTATTCGTTGGCTGTCGATATCCGATACCTTGCTCCCGTGATATCTGGATATCGGATTATCTGTGTATTGTGACATAATCGCGTGTAACTCTTTTACCACTTATTGAAGGTAGCATGCACTGTAACCAATGCGTTAATCCGCCTTCTAAACCTAGAATGATGCTAAGTCTGATGCGATGTGCCTTTGCTTCCACAGTTTGCATTTGCTGTCGAACCTGCAATTGGATTCTTTCAAATCAGTCCACTCTCGATCCCTGAATCGATCTGCTTTCCACTCTATTAAGAGGCTTATGCCTTTGGCTCTAATGCCATGACAAATTTACAGAGGCAGAGAAAAAACAATAAATAGAAAACAGAATTGCTGGAAAAACTCATGGGGTTTCAGTACCCTTCTACTATTCAAATATGTTAAATGAAATTAATGATACAACGGATCTCAACGGAACCTTGAGCTAATTGCTGATAACAATAGCTAAACTGAAAGCTTACTGGAGGCTATGAGCTGTTAGACAAGAAGACAAGGAGCTTAATAACTGCCAGATTAACTCCAACAAAATATATATATAACGGAGTTGTGTGAGTGAATTTTTAGATGTCTGTTTACAATGTTCTAATCATAGGGTTAATTGGGTTTAGTCTTCGTGGTTTATGTTAAGGGGTGTTTTTCTTCATAGAAATTCAATTCCTGCAAGTTACATGTTGAATTCTTAAATAAACAAGTTATCTGAAAAAAATTGATTTTATACAAAATCTAGTTCATCTCAAATATCATCCTCAAAATAAGAAAAAGTGAAAAAAATAATATTAAATCAATAATTTATTATTTAATTAAATATATTTTATATGTAATAAATGTTGTGAAAGTAAAAAAAAAAATATATTCAAATCAATAATTTATTATTTAATTAAATATATTTTATATGTAATAGATGTTGTGAGACAGTGTTACCTTTTTCAGGTTAGAAGTTAGAAACTAGATGTCCCTTTGTGATAAATTGGGATAGCTCCATGAAAACTATTGTCACAAAAGATGCTCAGCATTTTGGAAGCACTTGTATTCATTAGAAATTTTTTAGATAGAAATTTCTTCGTGTATTCTTAGTATGGTCAATGTTTTAGAGACTTATGATAACGCATAGCAGAATTTTAAGACTTAAATTGGCTGAATTGAATTTAAAGATATGTTTTTCAAGGTGGAAAAATTGATTATAACTTAGTTGTTAATAGATTGAGAGTGAAGAGAGTTATGATTATTATTTTGTATGTAAATTGATTTGTTAGTGTTATTCAAGGAAAATTACTTTGCTTAAAAATTAAAATAATATATTGGTAGTTCATGGTTGTTCATAAGAGAATAGACTTTTATTCTTGCTTTGGATAAAGTTATAGAAATATGATATTCAAGGAAAACCACATTACCTAAAAATTAAAATAATATATTGGTGTTCCATGGTAGTCCATAACTAAACAAACTTTTATTCTTGTCACATGCCTCTTGATAACTTTATAGGTATATGAGCTCTTAACTAATAGTCATTTTAGGTCTCACTGCAAAAATAAAAATAAAAGGTTGTTTTAGTATCATCTGTACAAATGGCAAGTTTCTCTTATGATCATCACCAAAACTACTTTCACTGGTTCATGTGCTTTTTAATAAAGTCCAACATTATTCTTAATATGATTTAGGAAATTAATAAACAATTTAAATTATTTTAGAATTTTAAAAGTAAAATTTAGCTAAAAACAAGTTTAAATTCATATAACTATAGAATTGAATGGTAGAAATGAAAAATTCAAGACATCTGCAAATGTGCAATTTCAACAACTAATTTTACCTTCATGGCAATTCAAAATAAAATTGGTCAAATTTTAAGAAGAAAATCGATGAAATCCCCACAATAGAGAAAGAATGAATCTTAGTTGTTTATTTCTACATGATTAATGTGCATTTCCTGTAGAATGAATGTTAGTTGTTTAATTCTACATAATTGATGTGTATTTCATGTATGTGGAAAAGGTGTGACCACTGAAATAGAAATTGTTTAGCATGCAAAAGTAGATATCGATGTTTTAGGGCAAAGAAAGAGATAAAATCTCTACATAACTTTGAGAGGTCACCGACTCAAATCTTGTAGGAAACTATGGGATGGATAGACAAGCAACTAGAGCATCATGGAAAATCAATCCCCGGAAATTTCAAGTGCACCAACCAAAATGGAACTAAACTGCAACCTAATAAATTAAGGAAACCTTTCAACATGAGGAAGAAAATAATATCGCAGTGCAACCTAGGAGAAAAGGATCCAAGGAGAAATTATCCAAAAAAGATACCAATGGGACCTAGCAAGCAAAAACCTCAATCG
>JASDQU010437889.1:26467-40476 GCA_032191745.1 Picea mariana | reverse complement strand
ATAAATTGGGATAGCTCCATGAAAACTTTTGTCACAAAAGTTGCTCAGCATTTTGGAAGCACTTGTACTCATTAGAAATTTTCTAGATAGAAATTTCTTCGTGTATTCTTAGCATGGTCAATGTTTTAGAGACTTATGATAACGCATAGCAGAATTTTAAGACTTAAATTGGCTGAATTGAATTTAAAGAAATGTTTTTTAAGGTGGAAAAATTGATTATAACTAAGTGGTTAATAGATTGAGAGTGAAGAGAGTTATGACTATTATTTTGTATGTAAATTGATTTATTAGTGTTATTCAAGGAAAACCACATTGCCTAAAAATTAAAATAATATATTAGTAGTCCATGGTTGTTCATAAGGGAATAGATTTTTATTCTTGCTCTGGATAAAGTTATAAGAATATGATATTCAAGGAAAACCACCTTACCTAAAAATTAAAATAATATATTGGTGTTCCATGGTAGTCCATAACTAAACAAACTTTTATTCTTGTCAGATGCCTCTTGATAACTTTATAAGTATATGAGCTCTTAACTAATACTCATTTTAGGTCTCACTCCAAAAATAAAAATAGAAGGTTGTTTCAGTGTAGATAGTATCATCTGTACAAATGGCAAGTTTCTCTTATGATCATCACCAAAACTACTTTCATTGGGTCATGTGCTTTTTAATAAAGTCCAACATTATTCTTAATATGATATAGGAAATTAATAAACATTTTAAATTATTTTAGAATTTTAAAAGTAAAATTTAGTTAAAAACAAGTTTAAATCCATAGAACTATAGAATTGAATGGTAGAAATGAAAAATTCAAGACATCTGCAAATGTGCAATTTCAACAACTAATTTTACCTTCATGGCAATTCAAAATAAAATTGGTCAAATTTTAAGAAGAAAATCGATGAAATCCCCACAATAGAGAAAGAATAAATCTTAGTTGTTTATTTCTACATGATTAATGTGCATTTCCTGTAGAATGAATGTTAGTTGTTTAATTCTACATAATTGATGTGTATTTCATGTATGTGGAAAAGGTGTGACCACTAAAGTAGAAATTGTTTAGCACGCAAAAGTAGATATCGATGTTTTAGGGCAAAGAAAGAGATAAAATCTCTACATAACTTTGAGAGGTCACCGACTCGAATCTTGTAGGAAACTATGGGATGGATAGACAAGCAACTAGAGCATCATGGAAAATCAATCCTCGGAAATTTCAAGTGCACCAACCAAAATGGAACTAAACTGCAACCTAATAAATTAAGGAAACCTTTCAACATGAGGAAGAAAATAATATCGCAGTGCAACCTAGGAGAAAAGGATCCAAGGAGAAATTATCCAAAAAAGATACCAATGGGACCTAGCAAGCAAAAACCTCAATCGAAGAAAAAATAAGAACCCAACCTACATAGTTGTTGGAATATTGTAATGGCTATAGGTTGATTGTTACTTAGATTAGTTTCTTGTGGAAATTGCAGCTAGAGAGATTGATTGTTATTTAGATTAGTTTCTTCTGGACATTACACCTAGACATGTTGATTGTTAGTTAGATACAGTCTCTTCTAGAAATTGCATCGAGAGAGATTTTCTCACCTAGATTTTTCCAATCTAGATCTTTCGAGAAGACTATTATAGATTATTCTTCTATATGTAATTATATCTTATTTGTGAAGTAATGAAGCAATGCAAGTGTGAAGTTCATGATTTGTAGAAACAGTTTAAGGTGTTATTTTGTTAGTTCATGAATGTTGTAGCATTCATAGTAAATATCCCTGCCTCCTTCCATCAGTGGTATCAGAGCAAGGTTGGATCCATCCTTTGCCACTCAAGTGAAGTATTTTAAATTTGTGTATCAATTGGTTAAATTGACCTAAAGGATGTGAGAGGTTAAAAAGAGGAGAGTCGCCATGTGATAAGTTAAAAAGAGGAGAGTCGTCATCAATGATTAAGAGGAGTTGTGTATCAAGAGAATCACTCAAGTTTCCATTTGTGTGCTAATCGCCTTATTTGAGCTGCCATTTGTGAGAGAACCCACTATCCACCCTGTCATCATGGAGGATAGCCACTCATCATTATGAAGGAGATATCGGTTGACGTGTGGAAGTATAATACCCCCAGGATGAAACTCAATTGTAAAGGTACATATTTTTTATAGGATGGTGAGTTGGGATATTATAGGTCAGAGTACCTGTGTGATTATTAGGCCAGAGATCCTAGATGCTAAACGACCAATGAGCCTATCATTGTAATATGTAATCATTCATATTATTAATAAAATACATCATTGTTGTAGACCAAGCCAGACAAAAGAGTATGGGGGGATAGGACTCCACGAGAGGGAAAGGAGGCTAAGGGCTTAGGGAAGAGGGGCTAAGTCAAGGGACTTAAGCCTAGGAATAAAATGATATTATTCCTAAGTCCTAAAGTCTTATATAATGACTTATCCTAAGTTCCTATGGAGGAGGAACGAATTACAAGTGGGGGGACAAGATAGTTCCTTAGGTGTCAAGTTTCATAAAGGGAACATGTAGATATAATATGGGGATTTAATGTAATTCCCATCATTCGTAACTTTGATTCTTGTCATTTACTCTAGGGGGGTGACCATCACTAGAGAGTGGAGCTATGGAGCTTAGAGTACCCTGTAAATCCTTGGTGGTATAGGTTGAAGAGGCAAGTTTTCAGGACCATGTGTTATTGAAGAAGCAGGTTGTCAGGCCCATGAGCATTCTCTCTAGGTGAGAGAATTGTTGGGAATTATTTTCCCAAGGCGCCAAGTTGCAGCCACGAGGCTCTGAGACTTTCTAGCTGGCATGTTGTTGAAGCCCCTGAAGGGAAGTGGGGAAGCCAAGGGACTATTGAGAAGAGAAGGGGTACACTTCCTGGGGTGGGATAGGCATGTAGGGAATGAGAGGTTGTAAGTTGTCTGCTAGAGTTGGCACCTTAATCTGAGATATTTGTTTTTATAGACCTTATCCTGGCTTAGGATTTATTTTCCCTCATGGAGTTTTATCCCCATCTCGGGGGTGACCTAATGCTGAGATTTTATGAGTAGCAGAGTCTATGACAGGGAGGAAATTTTGAGGTTTGCAAGCAATTGGTGACTTTTTACAAAAGATAAGTGTCTTATATATATTTTATTTAATTATTATGTGTATAATTGATTTATTTCTATTATGAAATTCTTGTTATAATTATGTTTATGAATTTTTGTTGTTAGATATGCATGTATGTTCATATGTAGAGCATGATAATTTAATGAAATGGTATCAGAGTTGGAAATTTTGGTGTGGCATGGCCTAGTTGGAGTTGGGGATGCTACATGAAGTAGCTATAAACGAGTCACCAATTGGATTAATGTCATGTACACAGGAGGAAACATGGATTAAACGAAAGAGAAGTTGCTACACTAAAGTTGTCTGGGTTTAGAAAAAGGGGCCACTGTAAGAAGAGAAGTAGTTGTCGGCATTCTTAAAAAATAGCAAGTCATTTGATAAAATATATCATATTACTCATATCATAAATCTATTATTTTAATTAAAAGGAAGGAATTTTTTCTTCTAATATTCTAATAGAAGGGAAGTCATGGAGTTTTCTTATACATAAAAAGAAAGTGGCAACATTTGGTTTTCAATACATCATTATTATAATTTAAAAGGAGGCACGTGAGATTCTTCAAAATAAAGGTTGGCATCCGTAAAGAAATAAAAAGAAGTTTTTTTAAGAAATATATGGGTTTCCCCCATATGATTTAGTTTTTTCAATCTATCATTTTTTCTTCGTAGAAGATGGCAGTCCATGTTACAAGGTTAAAAAACTTTGGCATTTTGATTAGAAGTATTTTTTTTTAAATGGCTTCAAGCAGGAGTTTTGCATAGCTACAGATTCTCATTCTCACATGGAAGAATTACGAAGTTTGGGTAATCAAAATGAGAATATTATTATGTTCTTAGATTGTTTGGGATTTTGTAGTTCATGGGTATGTAGAATCAATTGATTAATTAGCCAAGCAAGCCTTAACAAATGCTCAAAAATATTAGCTCGAAGAAAACAAGAAGATGTATGCAAAATCACTTTGGCTCATCCCAAGTGGCTTGGATGGGAGTGTATCTCCCAAGATCTCAGCAAAAAGATTCTCAAATAAATCTTGGGACCTCTTAGAGACCAACTATCGAGGCATTACCAAGGTAAAGACAGTCAAATTTTAGACATTAAGAATGAATTTTGAGAACTCAAATATGAAGGAGTCGGAGTCAATAGATTAGTTCATGCCCCAAGTCATGAACATTGTAAACCAATTAATAATCAACGGTGAAGAACTTCCAAATAAAAAAGTGGTAGAGACTATTCTTATAATGTTGCCTAAGAATTTTGATGTAGTGGTTGTAGCCATTGAATATTCTAAGGACTTGACATGTAGCTATTATTAAATGATTTGTTGGGATCAGAGTTATCCCATGAATCCAAAATAAATAGGAATAATGATTCCTCTTTGGAAAATGCATTCAAATCTCGGGTTTCTATCTCAAGAGGCATAGGAAGATCAAGGTCAAGAGGCAAGGGCGGAAGCAGCAGAAGCAATGTCCAAGAAGATAGTAAGATAGATTAAGAAAAAGAAAGGAGACCATACCAAAACCATCATAACTCAAAGGGGATAAGAATAACAAGAAGAAGAAGCTCACAAATAAATCAAAAGTATGACAAATCCAAGGTTAAGTGATTTTATTGTAATAAGCTAGGTCATTATGCACATGAATGTAGGAAGAAGAAGGTTGACCTTAGAAAACATGATGAAAACTATTCTAACACCTTTGAGAACTATGAGACTCTTTCTTCCTTAATTGTAATGCTACCCAAGAGACCTATAATGATATTTGTCTTATAGATAGTGGGTGTAGCAATCATATGACAGAAATCTATTTTCAAACCTAGATGATTCAATAAGGACTAAAGTTAAATTGGGGATAGACAATATTGTAAATGTTATGGGAAAAGGAATAGTCAACATCCTAGCCAAACAAGGAAAAAAAGGGCGCATACCATATGTGTACTATGCCCTAGGTTTGAAACATAACCTCATTAATGTTGTCCCACTTACCCAAAAATGATACAATGCAATTTTTAGGGGAATTTTTTTTTTATATATGACAAAACTTCCAATAAGATGTTGATAACTAGGGTGAATATGACAAAAAATAGAAAGTATCCTCTTGTCATTAATTATGGTAGACAAGGTGCCTCATTTTCACAAAAGGAAACATGTTTTGATGAATTTTGGTTGTGGCATTTCATATTTGGTCATACACATTTTTGTGGCCTAAAACTATTGCAGCACAAAAATATAGTTAAAGGTTTACCTCCAATTCAAGATCTAGATCGTTCATGTGAGAGTTTCATTCTAGAAAAGCAACACAAGGTCAATTTTCCTAAAGGAATGTCTTATTGAGAAAAGGCATCTTTGGATATGGTTCATACATATTTGTTTGGCACAATGCAAACCTAGTCACTATGAGGAAGTTACTACTTCCTAACCTTCATAGATGATTACATTAGAAAGACTTGGGTGTACTTTGTTACAAAGAAATCTAAAACTTTTGACAAGTTCATAAAATTCAAGGCATTGGTGGAGAAGAAAAGTGGACATCAAATTAAAGTGTTAAGATCATACACAGGAGGTGAATATGGTTCAAATGATTTTCATGTTTTTTGCAAGAAGCATAGTATCAAAAGATATTTTACAACAATGTATACACCTAAACAAAATGGTGTAGAAAAAATGTAAAATATAACCATTAATAATGAATATGGCTAAAAGCATGTTGAAATTAAAAGAAAAAAATATGCCAAATGATTTTTGGGGAGAAGCAGTAGCTTACTTTGATTATGTTTTGAATAGATCTCCCAATAAAAGTGTGAAGAACAAAGTCTCACAAGAAGCATGGAAATGTATGAGCTGCAGTGCAGCACACTTTAGAGTATTCGGTTGTGTGGCATATGGTCATGTGCCTAAAATATTTGAGAATAAAGTTAGATGATAGAAGTGAAAAGTGAATATTTCTAAGGTACAATGATTAGCCCAAGGAATATAAATTGCATAATCCAGTTACAAAGAAGGTGATAATCAATGGGGATGTTGAATTCAAACAAGATGAAGCATGGGATGGGAGTATAAACAAGAATATAAATTTTGGAGTAGCAATACCTCAAGAAAAAGATGAAGTAGAGGAGCATATTGCACAAGGTGAATGGAAAGGTTTGCAAATCCAATCATCAATCATAGGTACTCCAACAAGGATGCCAAGAAACTTTATTAAAGGTGAGTGATCTACCCCAGTAACCCAGTTTGTTCCTACTTCTAAACCAAATAGTGAATCTAACCCTACAATTGCTTCCCTAAGGTATAGAAAGACTACAAATTTCAGAGAAATCTATGAAGATCTAGATGTGAATTCAAATTATGCATTATTTACTTGTCAACCCACATATTTTGAAGAAGCAATTAAAGAAGAAAATTGGGTAAAAGAAATGAATGGATAAATATATTCCATATAAAATAATGATACATGGGATCTAGTATAATTACCAAAAGGTAAAGATTGCATTGGTGTAAAATGGATTTAAAAACCAAGTTTAATCAGAAAGGAGAAGTTGAAAATTACAAGGCCAAATTGATAGCAAAAGGTTTTGCACAAAAGCCTACAGTCGATTACAGTGAGACCTTTACACTAATTGAAAGGTTAGATACAATTGGAGTTGTCTTAGCCATAACATCTCAAAACAGGTGGAAATTTTATCAAATGGATGTAAAGTTAGCATTGTTAAATCATATTTTAGACGAAGTTGTCTATGTAGAGCAGCCACCTGGATATGTGATAAAATGACATGAAGATAAAGTGTATATATTTAAGAAATATCTATATGGGATTAAGCAAGCTCCTAGAGATTGGTATAGCAGGATTGATTCATATCTGATAAGTAATGGATTTTGTAGCTATCCCACATTGTATACAAAGGTCAATAAGCAAGGTCAAATATTGATTGTTTGTTTATATGTTGATGATATGATATTCACACTGTTAGTAAACAAGTTTAAATCAACCATGAAACAAGAATTTGAAATGATTTATTTGGGGTTAATGAGATATTTCCTTGGTATTGAATTCATCCAATAAAATTCAAGAATTTTTGTGTTTCAAACAAATTATTCCATGGATATCATGAATAGGTTCAAGATTATGAATTGTAAACCAACACCAACTTCAAATATAATAGAGACAAAGCTTTTGCAAAGAGGATAAGGGATCCAATGTAGATCCAACTCTATTAAATATATTGGTTAGAAGCCTCATGTATCTCATTGCCACTAAGCCAGAAATTATGTATGATGTTAGTTTCATTTCCATATTCATGAAGTCTCCAAAAGAATCACATTATCAAGTTGGAAAAACAATTCTAAAATATATTGTTGGAACATTATGATATGTGTTTGAAAAAATAGGGTAATCCCAAATAGGATGATCACCTTTAGTAACCACTCACGCAACTAGATCAAGGATCAACACAACAATATTTTTATGTGGTTAAAACCATCAAAGAGGGAAACATCCCATGACCCTAGCCAACATGGCCACTTGAGGCAATATATTGATGCAAACAAAAAATATTTTATAAGAGAGTGTCTCACAATCATCATTATCAAATGACTCTCCATTCTATTTAAATAGATATCATGGACGAATCAGGTGTTAAGCCATGGATCAATGTAGTCGTTAATATTGAGGAGAATGTGATTTATTATATCACTCTTTGCTTAGAACATATTGTGACTGGTGGATTACATAATTACAAATGCATACTAAAGAAGCACACTTTTACCTAAAGACACATTAGACCAAGTTGATCTTAACTAACTCCTACATGTCTAAATATCGTAACATCCCCCTTAAGAACAAATTTGGATAGGATTGAAGGATTTACAAATGAGAAACAATAGGAGAAGGAAGGAGGCATTAGATCCTATTCCCCCTTAATGAAAACTTCATGAACTCCTAACATAGATCAAAGTTTGGAAAAAATCGCTTCTATAAGAGACTTTGTGAAAATTTCTCTAACTTGATCTTCTATAGGGAAAAAGAGAACTTCAATAAATCGATCATGAATGAGCTTTATGATGAAGTACATGTGTAGCTCAATGTGTTTATTCCAATAATGTTGAAATAAATATTTGGCAAGCTTGATGGCATTTTAATTCACACCAGAGGGTGGTCGAATGTTGATGTTGGAATCCAAAATATGAAATGATTTTTCAAAGACACAATTATTCTTGACTTGCATTAACCATTTCTCGGTACTCTACTTCTACTATATAACAAGCAATAGTTTGTTGTTTCTTACAATCCCATGTGATAGGTCCAGAACCATGACTAATAACATAACCTACAATAGACTTTTGATCATCAGGGTTTCCAACCCAATTTGAATCAGTGAAGCCAACCAACAAAGGATTCCCCCCTACACTGTAAGGTATCCCAAACCGAATTGTACCCAAAACATATTGAAGTGTCCTTTTGAATTCTTTCCAATGCATTTTCATGGAGTGTTTGCATATACCAAGAAATAAGACCAATAGAAAAAGAAATATTATGATAGGTATGAGTCAAATATAAAAGGCTACTAACTAACTAACAACATAAAGTGGCATTGACTTTAGGAGTAGAGAAGGTGGAAACAAGTGTGACTCCAGACTGAAAAGGAGAAGGGGTTGGTTTAGAATATTCCATGTGAAAGCAATGAAGAAGGTCACAAGCATACTTAGACTGGAAAATAAAAATTCCTTCCTTGGTTTGCAATACTTGGAGGCCAAAGAAATAATGCAAATACCCTAAGTATGTCATTTCAAATTTATTTTCAAGACTGGATTTCACATGGGTTAAAATTTTAGGGTCACTAATAGTGATGATAAGGTCATCATCATAAATAACAACTATTGTGAGATGGCTTCCTACTTTCTTGGTATAGACATTCGGGTCAGAATGGCATCTAGAAAAGATGATGTGAAGAAGAAAGATGTTCATTTTGGCATACCAAGCTAAAGGAGTTTTCTTAAGACCATAAAGTTATTTCTTAGGGTGACAAACAAGGTTGGAGTCATTATGGACAGTGCCAGGAGGTTTTTCCATGTAGATTTATTCTTGCAAATCCCCATGCAAAAATGAAGATTTAGTATACATTTGATGGACCTATAATTTATGTGAGGCAGCAAAGGCTAGACCAAGGAAGATGGAATTAATTTTTGCTATGGGGGGAAAGGTTTCATTATATTCAATACCTTCAACTTGAGAGAATAATTTGGAAATTAATCGAGCCTTGTGTCTTTCAACACTTCCATCTGATTCATATTTGATTTTATACACCCATTTACAACTGACAATTTCTCTTCCTTTAGGAAGAGGTACAATATCCCAAGTATATTCTTCATTCATTGTTATGTCCCAATATGAATGACCAAAAGCTTCTGCAAATGTGTCTAGATCATGAGTCTCTGAAACTTGAGCCAAAAGAGAATGTGTGTGATGTTGATTTGTAGGATCACTAGTAATATCACCAATTGCTTCTCATGTTGAATGAACCCATATGGGAAGTGGTGGTGCTAGTGAAAGTATATGTTCAATGGACTCATTTGGAGGAAAGTGAGTAGGAGGAGGTGGAGTTTCATTCTCACTACAATTGTCTTAATAAAAAACCATAATAGGAACAGAAGATGGAACAAATGTTGAAGATGGCTCGCATGCCAAAGATGGCACAAACATTGAACTAGGATCATAGGCCAAGATATTTTCAGCAAATTTAACATATCTTCTAATAACAATTTCATTAGAATGAGGTTGAAGAAGTTGATAGCCTTTGAAATCTTCATAATATCCAAGAAAATTCACTTCTCACTTCTAGGTTGTAATGTTTTCTTTTTCTTGTTATGAATGTGAGCCCATGCTATACTTCCAAATACATGGAAGTGGCTTACATCTAGCTTAATTTTATTCCATCCTTCTTCCAGTGTTATATTTTTATAGCCTTTGTGGAAGTGTGATTTACTATGTGATTGGAATAGTTGATGGATTTCACCCAATAATGAAGATGTAATCCTTTATATTGGATCATACAATTAGCCATTAACTTTAATGTGTGATTATTTCTTTTAGCAAAACCATTTTGTTGTGGTGTATATGGAATAGTATGTTACATTTGAATTCCATGTGTAGCATATTAACTTGTAAATTTTGTGTTCACATATTCACCTCCATTATTTGTTCTTAAACTTTGAATTTTATGTCCAAATTGTTTTTCTACAAGGACCTTGTAGGCCAAATATTCTTATAAGACCTCAAAGAATGATTATGTGAGCAACAAAACCAGAATTTCTCATGGTTTTGTTGATAGATACTACAATTCATTTGATCTGCTACTTGATTACAATATTGAATGTTATAAGAGCAATAATTATGGGCACATAGCACGTGGTTGTAGAAGTAGCATAATAAAGTCTCCTAAGCAAAACAGAGAAGAAAATGTTCTTACCAAGTATAGAGAAGAATACACAAAGGTGTGGAAAAGGAAGCAAGAAGAACCAAAGAAGGAACAATGTGGACTTGCAATGTATGTTTAAGACAAAGGAAGCCATCGGTACATTGATAGCAGATGTTCAAAATACATGATAGAGGATCAAAACAAATTTCTCACCCTAAAGGAAGAAAAAGGAGGCAGTGTTACCTTTGGGGATAATGCTTCTGCAAGGATAGTTGGAAAAGGTATCATTAGTCTTGATAATGGAAAGACTAAAACACAAAATGTCTTGTATGTTGAAGGGTTAAAACACAATATTATAAGTGTCAATCAAATGTGTGATCAAGGTTACAACCTCACCGTTCATTCTAAATAATGTGATATAAGGAAACTAGGTTCAGGAATATTAGTGGAAAATGAAAATAGAACCCTGACAATGTATACGTTCTCGATGAAGTCAAAGGAGAAAAGTGTTGTATGGGATAAGTAAACAAAAGATGGAATACATTACCACCAAAGAAAAAGTTGTATATATTTTTATCAAACCCATTCCCAGAGACACATTTGAATATCTTAGACAAAATTTGGGAGTGACACCCCTCTCATCTCGTTGGTAAAGGGAAGCACAAGCTCAGGGAGAGAATCCCTTTACCATTGACGTCAAAGGGGGAGAAGTTGCAGATAGAGGAAGAATTGCAGACACAAGGAGAGCTGCAGACAAGGGGAGTATTACATAATTGACTAAGGGTTTCCATCAATGATAAAGGATGGGATTGTTGGAATATTGTTTTCAATGATGTCAAAGAAAGGGGGAGACTACAGATGTCCAATATAAAGATTGCAAGATGGAGATTGTTGGAAATATTGTTTTTGGAATTTTTATTCTCAGTTTGGATACCCTATATTTGAAGGTTGTTTTACTATGAAGACCTAGATCAAATGGGATCATAAGATATATGGTTGAAAATTTTATTCTGATAACTTTCCAATGGCATATAGAACTCCCTCTAACTCCATAAGAATGAGGAGATATGAAATATTTTGTCGGATCGATCCAAACAATTTTAGAGGTCGGCCCCATAAGTGAACATGGAAACACTATAAATACAGGATAGATGTGCACATTTGAAGAGAATCCAAGCAAGAAGAGAAAGTACAAGTGTGCGTAAGGGATCTGAGGTGCACAAGAGGAGCTAGGGAATATTTTGGGCATCTAAAGGTGCACAAGAGGAGTTTTTTTGGAGTTTTAAGGGTGTGTTGTGAAGGAATAAGGTCTATGATGTTGCAAAGTGTGATGTTTTGAGGTTGTGATGCTTCAGTATGGAATTATATTTTTAGAACGATGCTATGAGGTTTGCTAGGGAATGAAGGCTAAATTTGACTAGGGTTTGAAGCTATGTCTAGGGTATGAAGAAAGGAGAGGTGTTGGAGCATGAAAGTTAAGGGTATAATGATGTTGTGAAATGCATGAGGTATGAATCATGTAGGTGAAGTAAAAAGTACTATGTGTATGAAGATATTAGATAGGTACCTATACAATTCCTATTGAGTTGGTGCTCAGCTAAGGAGATTGGTGTCTCTAGTAGGTTGATGCCTACACAACATCTTGTTGAGTTGGTTCTCAACTAAGGAGATTTGTGCCTATCCAGT
Organism: Picea mariana; assembly: GCA_032191745.1. Taxonomy (NCBI): domain Eukaryota; kingdom Viridiplantae; phylum Streptophyta; class Pinopsida; order Pinales; family Pinaceae; genus Picea; species Picea mariana. Next base: position 28,267 of record JASDQU010437889.1, on the reverse strand, counting down.
AGGTTGGTTCCTGCAAAATATCTTGTTGAGTTGGTGCTCAACTAAGAAAATTGGTATATCTAGTAGGTTAGTGCCTACAATATTTGTAATAGTATGTTAGTGCCTACAGACATTTATAAGGACAAGTTTTGTGGTTTTCTCCCACAAGGATTTCCAAATTAAACTCTATGTATTGTGATTTGAGTTTACGTGCATTTATTGTTTTAAATTTAATGAATGATTGATGAATGCTCATTTATATTAAAAAGTATATTATGTTGATTCAACCCCCCCCCCATTATAATCATATGTTCAACATCCATAACTAAAGAAGGACCAAACCAAGACCGACTACAAAATATAGGGAACTCCCAAACCAATAGGCATTTCACTCTCTTCAGGTATGTCAAACACCCCTCCTCTCACTCTATTTACTTGGAATTGCATTATGGGTCTTTTTGGGAACACAATATTTCCTCTAAAGAGGATATGGAAAGGACTTCCTTTCAATCCTCTTATTCCTCTCTGTTCCTCAACCCCCATCCCTAATCCCCCTCAAAAATCTTCAGGTGTCAAGGATGCACTCTTTGGCATCATATCCACATGAGAAGTCTTTGAACACCCCTGATATCCCACTTGTCCCAACGACTCCCTCTATATCCACTAATGAAAATTACAACCTCAGACCTAAGACTTGAATAAAAAACACCCTCATCCAAGGCATGAAGGAAATTTTGGATCCTTATGAAAAAAAGGACCAAAAACCCTCTCACAAGGGCCAAAAATATTTCCTCCCTTTGGCTCAAAAGCAGGCAAATTCGAAGGTCGGGTTAGGAAAACATAAGTCACTAATTTTGGTCCTTAGAGAAAAATCCCTAGGGAATTCCCCCTCGTGATCATCTTATCCCTAAACTACAGAGGGTTGGCCAATCCATCAAGGAAATTGGCCATAAAATGGTTAATGGATACTCACGATATGTCAATCTTATTGCTTTTATAAATGATGATGGAAGGAGAGAAATCGATAAAAACTCTTTCAATGGTTCTCTTTAGATGGGACTTCCTAGTCATTGATGCCCAAGGTCGGTTTGGAATTTTACCAACCGGTTGGAGAAGGAACACATTGCATCTTAAAAATTCTTAGGCAGTGCAAGTTGGTTTGGGAACCTCCCTACTATCATCTGAATTGAACTTAAATTTTTTTATGCCTCAACATTTATGGGCCATATTTGGATCGACAACAATTTTGGACCAGACACTCCAAACCTCAATGACATATTTTTTTCATGAGGGATAATTTTAACGATGGAAATTCTAATAATCCTAATTTATTATCCTCTAAATTAGCTTTTCAACGATTGTAATCATGCTCAAATGTGAGCTCCGGATGGATAAATATGGCCTCTTAAAGTTTCTAAGGAATCATCTATATGATGATGTCATCATGTCCATGTGGCATCCACATAGGTCTATATCGCACCTTCGGCTAAAATGGACTTGCAGCTACACCACCAAACATAGGCCCTTATACTTCCAAACCCACAACACTAGAAAAAATTTCTTTTGAATCCAAATCCCATCGGGATGTTTTTATTTTGTATCTAGGGGAATCAGTGACGGTGACGGTATCGTACTCGCGTGACACGGGGTCGAATCCCGTCGGACTCCTTATAACCTCTAGGGAGAACCACACTTCCTACAAGCATGGCCTTTGGATAAGATGAGGTTTGAACTCGTGACCTTCTTAGCATCACAAACGCCTTAACAGCACGTCCGCTGGCCACTAGACCACACCCCTGTGGGCTAATCCCATCAGGATTT
>JASDQU010437889.1:5226-23899 GCA_032191745.1 Picea mariana | reverse complement strand
ACATTTCCTAGGATCTTCAGCCTTTTCAATTGTTCAGGCACTCCGGCCTTTTCATCAATAAAAAAAATACATTATTAATATGGGGACTTAAAAATGAGGTATTACATCCACCCCAATCATGCAACAACGAATGACCAAAATGTAGTAACCCCTGAACAACCCACAAAAAGGGTTTATATAAACAATTCACAGGCATAATGTGGCCTCCCCAAGGGATTCACGCGATCCTTCTCCTTCTCCCTAAAATGAAGGGTAATATATGTGTATGTGTGTAAAGGATTATACTATCATCCCCCCTCCTCTCTCATGAAATCATATCCCCCTATAACTCTTGTCCTTGTCTGTCTCGTAGCCAATGATGTATTTTATTATTAAAATGTTCAAATTAATACATTTCCTAAGCTCTCCACTCTTTTCAATTATTTAGGAACTCTGGTCTTTTCATCTATGACTTGATTCTAGAGCTCCTTTACCTTTTTGTCCAATATGCACACCAGAGGTTAGAACTGAAAATATCCTTTTGGTTCCACCTCTGATTTCTACTAGCACTTGTTTAGTGATTAGGTATTATTTAGTTATCTCTCCTTTCATGATTTCTACATCTTTCCTCATGTCTTGAACCTGATTCATTCTTCACTTGTCTCTACAACTGATTTAGGCTATGTGTCATCTGAGTATTTATTTGATTATGCTCCTCTCACATCCTAATTATCTTCTCATTTTCATCTCTATAACTCTACACTTCCATCCTCAAACCTCTCACAATATCTACCAATTTTGTTGGTTCCACTCTACTCCTGTGTCCATTAGATTGTGTCTCTACATTACCAACAATGATGTGTTTTTCTTTGGCTTATCCATCATGACTAAAATATCCCTCTGCATCTTTCATGTCTCTAATATACAATCATATCTTGAATTGATATTCTTATACCCCTTAATTCTACAAAATGTGCAAGAAACCATTTTGTTAGAGTTAGGAATATTAAAAAAAAAACTTGATATTTAGTCTACAAGTGCTTCTTCTTCTCAATTCATCATGAATTATATCACAACTCTCCAAATTATAATAATCCTAGGTTATTCTCCTCTGAATTATATTTCCAACGAATATATTCATCCTCAAATGCGAGATCTAGATGGATAGATATCACCTCTTAAATTTTCTAAGGCGTCGTTTGTATGATGATGTCATCACATCCATGTGGCATCCATGTGGACCTATCTCGCACCTTCGGTTGACATGGACCTAATGCTACACTGTTGAACACTGGCCCATGGGATTCTAAGCCCACAACACTAGAAGAACTCTCTTTTTCATCCAAATCCCATTGGGATGTCAATCTTACCATTTACGCAGAATTTCCCAAATCTTGTGACCTACAACACTGCAGTCGAACTTTTCTCTGTGGAAAATATACTTAACATATTCCACAAGTCACAGTTGGGCTCAACCTATCGGGATGGTGACTTTTCTCCTACAAAAATTTTTCCTGCAACCCACAACCCGCAAGAATATCAAGCTCCTGCCTTCGGCTCCTCCACATTCGCTTTCTTGCCAATCCAACAAGATGGTATACATGTACATTGTGTGATATAAGACGATTGTTGATCAAAAAATTGGTCACTTTGTTTTCCCGCTCTTGGAATATATAAAAACAAATTGACATAAAAAGAAGATAATTTTGAATGATTATAATTTTATTGTGTATCCCACAATCTCAACTTCATCACGCATTTTTCTGATTCAAAATCTGAGTTCGTATGCTCAAGATATCCAGGTTTTTGTCTAACCGAAAAAAGATCACTTCCTCAATATGCGGCAAAGCTAATTTTCTTGGAACTAAACTCTTGGAACCATTCATAATTTCTTGGAACCATGTCCATTTTTCTTGGAATTACACTACTATATTCTTCCTCTACTCTTCCATACTTAGAATTTTTGGCATGCTCCCATTTCCCCTTATTTCTTATTCCCTCTCCTTACTTAGAATATTTTCTTGATTTTTTCCCTCCCCTTTTCTATCCATACACCCTCACTCTCTCACGGCGGTCCATGATCTGTATCTTTCCTCCCACCTCTCCTCACTGTCTCACAGTGGTCCACGGTCCTTATCTTTCTTCCCACCTCTCCTCACTCACTCACCTATCTATCTACTTCACTTGAATTAGTTTTATTTTTTAATTTCCCCACCCCCCTCACTCCACTCCACTCCCATTTTCCTCACCACCATAGACCCCTCTTTCCTTACCACCACAGATTTGAATGCATCTCCCTCCTCCTTATCCCTCCATCCTCGTCTTCACAACCCTCATTTTCCTCCCCCNCACATCACCCTCACCTCACTCGTCTCCCATACTCCCATTCCCTTAACTTAACCATTTTACTAATTTTTATGCCTCCAACCATTTGATGACACATGGTAAGTAATGAGATCATGACATGTGTTAGTTTTATCAACCAATGAGATCGTGACACATATCAACCAATGAGACTATGCCATGTGGAAACCAATGGAATGATGACATATGGCATCAAATGGAATCATGAAACTTGGATGCTAACTCACCGATGACATGGACATTGAATTTTTGTTGACTGGGCATCGACTTGACCTTAGGCAGGTGATGACTAGGCAATCAAAATTTTAATTATTTCATTAATTTTCTAAGGGGTCAAATCTCTAAGTTTCCATAGTCTCCATATGCTTCACATGAAAGGAATGGAGCCTTTTTTCTTTATAAATACTTAAAAGAAAACACCACAAATGCATGTGGGATATCTATTACAAAGGAAAAGTCAAATTTTTAAATGGAAAAATTGAATTTGAATGAAGGGTTAAGATTAACCCATGAGTTGAATGGACGGTTGTTGAGCAACGGATTTCCGAGAGTCATAACTTGAGATCCGGGAGTCGGATTTGGACAAACTATACCTCATTGGAAATTTAATTTGATGAATAACACGATGGAATAGGTTTCAAGAGATGAAATTGATCATGATGCTCTCGGAATTTATTTTTTTTAAGTCAGCTATATTTTATGTTTTGTTGATAAATCTGCTTGGTACCTCCACTACACAAGCTTATATCTTGAGATCCAGAACTCGAAATATTGCTCAGGAACACTCATTGGAAATATAAAATGAAGAATATTGCATCTGAAATGGTTTCCATGATTGAAAAGTTAAATATCTTTCCTAGAAAATTAAAATACAGTCCTCTTTTTAAAAAGACAGCTAGTTAAAATTCTCAAAATAAAAAAATTTAAAAACTTGTATTAAAGACAAAAAGGGGACCGCTTCAAGACACAAATGTAAACGATAAAAATTCATTAATGAGGCTTCAATGAGACATTAATTAAATTGATTATATCAAGAGTAAAAGTGTATGGAAAATTCAAGAAGAGAAAAACCTAACCACCTCAAGAAGTTAGAAGAGTATATTTTAAAAAGAAAGAGAAGACTCCATTAAGGGGTTAGAAGCAGATAATCAGAAGATCGGAATAGAAGGGTCCAACCATCAACATGCAGCCAAGATTCTGATCAGCAAACAACGATCTCCATCTTATCCATTCTTCTTCTACTACTACACTACTTTCTAAAGGCTCTATGTTTGTATTCTTTAAAGAATTGTTCTATATAATATCATGGAGTATTTACAACCATATATGTGATTGTCAAATGTAAGCCAGGATTATCTATTGGATGCATTAAAATTCTATCCTTGAGTTTGTCAATATTTGTTTCTAAAGCATTAGTGAATTGTTGAATATCTTTATGAAACTTCACATAGAACTACTTTGGGGTTTTACTTTAATGATTTCTCAGATCTTGGGGTCTCTAAGCATGATATTTTTGAAGTATTTTCATCTAATTCCTTTAGTTATGAATGCAAAACTCATTTAAAGTTCTCTAAAATGATCCAAACTATTTCATCCTTTTTCTTGTGAGAATATATGGATGTATCCTCTACTTGTATATGATTCAGAGGGTTGCATAAATGATGTTGAGTATACATATATTATGGTATTGAAGCTCTTCTTCAATCTTTTTATTGTAAAGAAACAACTCCTTACACATAAAGATCAGATCAGGTTCTCAAGAATCATTCCATGTACAAATCAAAGCAATAAAAATAAAGATCTTACTGTCTAGAATTCTCTTTAATCTAAGATATTCAAAATATATCTTTTAATTAAAGAAGAATAATATATTTATAAAAACAAAAGAAGATTCATATCCTCATGAAGTTGTTGTTTAGAACTTAACCAATCTCGACATCAACAATTGTATATATGCTATTGGATATACAACTACACATCCAATAATATATTTACTATCTTATATCCCATAGTGAACACGGTGTACTTATTGTTCACCTAAATTTACTAAGTTGTGGATTGCATTGATTACAATGTTTAATATCTATGAAAACAATTCTACATTTATTATGTGTGTGTACATTGGTTTCGGTTGCCTACATGGTTGTCATCTTTGTTGGCACCTGTGAAGACCACGCTCAATGATTCAAATAACACAAAACAATTCCTTCTCCATCCGGCTCATATAGGAGCCACATCACATACCCTTCTATTCTTCTAATTATGCCCGCCAAAGGGGTTCCCCTCCTTATTATGTTTTTGCCTATTCAAAATTATATTTATATGTGTGTTTGTATGTTACCCACTAAAATCATTAAAGTGCATTTTCAACCCACTATTTAACTTAATGTATGCAAAAACTTAAGAACATTAGAAGTCATTTCTACCATGAAAAATAAATCATCATGATGTACTATGGTGTAAACAAAATACGAGGGTGGATTTGTTAATCAACCTAGAAGCTTAAATGTATAATATTCCAAAATCAATTAAAAAAATTAAAAAGCTATTTTAATATCTACATAGTTCATTTTCAATGTTTTTAAATTCTTCTAAAAATAGGTTTGAGATTACTTTTAATTTTTTGGTTTTTTAAAGAAATTATTAACATCATTAATCTAGATTATTAAAAATAGGTTCAAGATTATTCACTGGCCATGGTTAAAAAGTGGTTTCCACCCCAAAACTTTATGCAATTGTTATTAGTCCCCGTCGAAGGTGTAGAGGGATTATAGCGATCGATAATTTGTTGACGTCATATTAATATGTCCTTTGACTATAAATTTTTGCATCATCTGTATTGCTCGAACTATAGAAGTAAAAAAAATATTTTTTATATAATAATAAAACCTTATATGTCATCGTCTCATTGGAGGATAGATTGGAAGTCTTATTGCCAGCTTCATTGTTCCCAATGTTGTAAATGTTTAGATATCCAAAAAATTTAGCTTGGATGCTCTTTTTTAATTTTTAATAATTTTTTACTAAAATGTTTACATACAGAAAGTTTTGAGCATCGACGTTGTTTTTTAATGTTTTTATTATTTCTATTTGTATTGAAATGTTTACATACCAAAAATTTAGAGCATTAACACTCTTTTTGAGGTACTTGAATAGGCATGACAGCGTAAACATTTACATAGCATGAGGCCCTTAAACAGGCCTGACAACTTAAATTTTTGCATAGCGCGAGGCCCTTAAACAACCCTGACATCCTTAAATGTTTACATAAATAGGATTCTCACAATACATTTTTCCTCGAATTTTTCTATACAGTGTTGCAGTGAATTTGGACAATATTTTTGTCCATGGCCAGTTGCATAGCCATCGTATGTTTCACACTTCTTATATGCTTGGAATGCAATTTAGTCATCATTGAAAATGCATATATTGTTTACTGGTTTGGTGGTTGCTTCTTGTTCGTTGGTTCGTTGGTTCGTCGGTTGTTGTTTGTTGTTGTTTGGTTCAACTTTGCAAGATTGAGGACCTGCACCTGCGGTTGGACCTCTTGGTGCTTGTTTCTTGCTTTTGTTTGCCTCAAATTTTCAGGGTTGGGGTCCTACACCTGTAGTTGGAGCTATTTTTTTTACTTTGTGGGGTTCAAGTCCTTCACCCACAATTCGACCTACGCTTTTGTCGTTCATCATTGTTGAGTAATTTTCGATGCCATAATTTCATTTGTATTCGTTCTTTGTTGTTTACTGCTTGCAGTTTGCAAGTAAGACTGTTTAATTATTTCCACTCGCATGATCGTCATATGTTTCGGATTTCTTCTATGCTTGGGATGCAATTTGGTCATCATTGAAGATACATATGTTATTTACTGGTTCAGTGGTTGTTTCTTGTTCGTTGGTTCGTTGATTCGTCAGTTTTTGCTTATTGTTGTTTGGTTCAAGTTTGTGAGTTTGAGGTCATGCAGTTGCAGTTGGGCCTGTTGGTGCTTTCTCGCTGGTTTCTTGCTTGTTGTTTTCTTTTGTTTGCTTCGGCTTTTCAAGGTTGGGGTCCTGCACCAGCAATTGGAGATGTTTTTTTTCACTTTACGGTGTTCAAGTCATGCACCCGCAAGTGGACCTGCAGTTTTTTCGTTCACCATTAATGAGTAAGTTTCAATAGGATACTTTCATTCGTGTTCGTTGTTTACTATCATTGTTTTCATTTTTCAAGTAAGAATGTTTAAGTATTTATTCATCGTTCTTGTCCTGCAGACTTTCCATAGAGGTTGGCATATCTTTTTCTCTTGCTCTTCAATTTTCCTCTGATTTTTTCCCGGGACTCTGTACCATTTCCATGGCAGTGTCGTGTGCAAAACTTCGGCTATAATTTTTTCTAGCATTGAAAATTCCGGTCCTTTGTCGTGTGTGACGAAGTCGAAATCTAGCACCTATCGCGTACCTTCCTATCCCGAACGGGAATCAAACTCGTGTCTTTCAAATGAAAAAATACGATGTCAATCTTGTTTCCTTTGCAGGATGTTCTTGTAGAAGAAAAATGCATGTAGGTGTAGAAGGGCTAGGTATGGTACAACCGTGTCTAGGTTGCAACAAAATTGCACAAAATTGGCATATCTTTCCATCCTGCTCTTAAATTTTGCTCCAATATTTTCTCCTAACTCTGAACCATACCTACATACCTTTGCAAAATGTTCTTGTAGCAGAAAAAGATACTGAGATGGTGCTAGCAAGAGTGGTGTTTTGTGGATTGCAAATTGCAATATTAAATTTGTATGTCGCTCCGTGTGCAACATTGCTAACATAATGAATGTGTTCTCAAATGCATCAAACCATTTACATATGGATGAAACCATTATCATTCTAGGATACTTCAGTGTTGACATGCTACAAAATAGTGGCATAACAAATAATTGGACAACTACATGTGCAATTACAATATCCTCTTTATTTTGGTTAAGATAAAACATGTGCAAAACGCACTTATTAACCATATATGGTGAAATGTGCACATATCACAATACAACCTCTTTATCCTATACACAGACTGATCTGACCACGATACAATTTGTCTTGTACTTGAAATATGAAATATACATCAAAGATATTGCAAAATTATATTTCCATGTCTCAAAGCATATCTGGATACTTTGTTGCACAAAACCAAATCATTCAGTTACGACCGTGCGATTTCTTAATATTTTTTGGCTTGTAATATATTTTGGACAGGAAAAATTCTATATAATTACAACCATGGATCAAGAAAAGAAAATGTTCATGTTTCTAACTCTCTTTTGTTTTATTCCTTTGATTCTCATTTACTGTATGTACATATTACTTGTTCTCTCTTGCATACCATCTTCCATTCATGTTCATTGTATTTTGTGCGTTCCCACATTGAAACAAATAGAATAATTGGAGAAGACGAATGACTCTTTACCGCAAATGTAGAAGAGGAGATACAAAGGTGCATGTTTGTACTCTTATTTCATATTCTATTGTTTTGTATTTCATTTATTGTTTGTATATGTGTTCTACTGCTTTTCACCTAATCTATTGCATGTAGATATTGTGTATCTTTCTACATAATAACTTATCTTCATGTCAATTGTATTCTTTGTGCTGCTACATTGAAATAAATCGAACTCTGATTATTTTTTTACATGTCTTCCTGCATACCAATTTACCTTCATGTCCATGTTATTTTATGCATTGCTACATTTAAACAAATAGAATAATTGGAGAAGAGGAGGGACTATTTTCCGCAAATGTAGAAGAGGATATACAAAGATGCATGCTTCTACTCTTATTTCATATTCCATTGTTTAGTATTTCATTTATTTTATGTATATTTGTTCTACTTGTTCTATTGATTTGCACCTAATTTATTGTATGTAGATACTACGTATCTTCCTACATAGTAATTATCTTCATTTGAATTGTATTCTTTGTGTTGCTACATTGAAATAAATAGAACTGTATTTATTTTTGTATATGTCTTTCTACATACTAACTTACCTTCATGTCCATTGTATTTTTTGCATTACTACATTGAAAGAAACAGATTAGTTGGACAAGAAGATAAATTCTTATATGCCACAACAAAGGGGGCTAAAGTACAATATTAGAAAAGGTATACCAACTATGATAGTAAATAAAACACACAAAACGAGTTGGTGCATATAATATTGGACTAGAAAACGATGATTTGGAAACAATGGGCCTTTGTTGAGACTTCCCGCTTCCAAACATTTCCCTCCCTATTTATGTTTTCCTACTCTCTATTATTCTTTTTTTACCTCCTCTATACTTAACAGAATTCCCCTTTGTTTTTCTTCTCTACTTTTGCTTTCTGGTTGCTTTGCTTCATCGTCTTTCCGAAAATGTCTAGGTGCACGGGTTGGTGGACTCATGGGTTCACATTTATACTCATGCTTCTATATCATGACTCTGACTGACGGCTTCCTCATTCCATACTTAGCCACTTTTTCGATTGCATGTTCCCGAGATGGCAAGCTCAAGATTGTGCCTCTAGCTTCGGGGGTTCCGTGATATACATATTGGTCGCCGTACTCCCCCATCGTGCCCTATTTCATGTTACACATTTTTGCAGTCAAAAAATCCGAGGCATACAATTTGATCATTGGGTCCTCATGTTTCCTGAGTATCCCTTGACACACTATTTTGTATTCCATATCCTTCGAGCTTGTATGTGACATTCAGAACAATTATGGACAATATACAGTGTTGTTGTAGGAAAATCCCCCTGCGGATAGGTGAATATCCTCTTGGATTCTAGACCCCTATACCAAGACAGAAAACATCCTAACATTGAACACTAACAGTCATTTGAATCTAACTAACTAATCAAAAAGAGAAGGAGAAGGAAGAAAGTGTGATGCACCTTATTCTGATGATTTTTCTCGCTGCTCCAACTTGAGCTTGATCTCCAAGCTCTTTGGCATTGTTTGACACGTGCAATGTAATGGACAATGAGACAAAAAACTCCTAATCTACACTATAAGATTAGTCCAATCAAATCCATCTATAAGACAAACATATGTGAAGAGACATAGGTTAGAAGGAAATAGGCCAAGTAATATATTAATGATAACTCTTAAAGAAATTATTACAAACTGTAGATGCAGTTGCAGCAGCTTCCCCAAGTCCTCATCGTCCATCCCTTGCACAAATCTTCCAAAATCATAGGTTTAATATCCTAAATATTTCTCCCAAAACCATAGGTTTGATACCTCAAATCTCCAGTATCATGAGATCATAAGTTTGGTATCTCTAAACTCCTCTATTCCCCCCTTCTCCATGGAAATCCTTCATTATATAGGATTTGGAGGCTTAACCACCATGGAGAGGATCACTCATCAGATCAACTAAAAAGGGATCTGAAAGATATTTAGGGAGAAAATATGTCTTAAGGATTTTAGGGAGAAAATATGTCTTAAGGATTTTAGGGATAAAATATCTCTCAAGGATTTACGAAGGAAATATTTCAACCATCCATGAGATCCTCCACCTTCCCTAAAAAATAGGAAACCAATTGTGAGGTGGATTCTCACACATAATTAATTTATTTTTCATGAATATTAATAATAATTCATGTGCACTTGGTATTTTGGGCTTCATGTAATATATCCCTCCTCCACGTTGACTAGGGATTGTGACATAGGTTATTCCATGGTTTTAAGGTGTATGAGACACTTATATGACACTTACGACACTTATGGTGAGGTACGTAGGTGTGCAAATTTCATGTGTAACAAATGCATATGATTATTTAGTCCTTCTGATGTTCATATACACATGCTTGCATCAGAAAAAATTGGACTAGTGACATGGGCATGAGCAGTCAATCACTGCAAACATCAACAGAACGAAAAGGCCAAAGGTAAAGATTCATACATTGTGCTCCCAATATGTTCACCAAACAAATATCATGGGTTATTTATTCATCTATGCCATGAAAAATATGTTGATGTCATATGCAACACATACTTCGCAATTCACAAGAAGTATCGAAGAGCACAAGTGAGACGCCGAACATAACACAAGTTTCACAGACTAAGAGATCTGGTTGCAAAACTCAGGCCTCCATACTTCATCCAAGTTGTGTGTCTACTTGTACATTTATGCAAAGAAAAAAAGAAAACAAAAAAATAATGCAGACTACCATTCACATTAATTTTCTTGTTCAAAAAATGTCACCAGGTCTAAACTTATAACACCCAAAATACTATCAATAGAAGGCATGAACAGTCGTCGAACTGGACAAGTGTTCGTCAGGGACATAATGGTTGTCTTTAGCACCTACTTGGACAAAGAAAACAAAACTAGATGAATTATGTGTGCTGACATGACAGACAATGAAGCCCTGATGACAGTCACACTGACTATCCCTACACAACTTGTCCAAAAACATGCAGAAAAGATATTTCTAGGTAACGGGATATCCATTACAAATTTTAATATATTTCCCAAAACAATATATGACCGTGGTGATTGTGATCGGATTATATCTCTCAAAGAAACAACTATTGTGGAAAAAAAATCTCGTGATTTGTTTAGAATATTGTTTCGTACCAGACACAACAATCATCCAACTTGCAAAGAGCAACGACACTTACCCAATCGAAACCATTGGTGCAGTTGTCACACTCACAAGAAAACTTGGCTCGCAACACATTCTCCATATAAAAGATGCAGAGTCAGACAACGACAAGGAAATGGTACCATTCTCCATATCCAGTTTTTTCATTTAATTTCACATGTCCATGTATCTCGGTTATGTTACACAACTATTGCATTGTTCCATGTTACAGTTGCAATTGTTCGACACCTATTCAAATTTGTTTTGTTCAATGGAACAACAATTACATAAAGGGAAATTTCCACTTATGCTCTTCAAAAATATAAAAAAGAAAAGAGATGTTAAAGAACGGATCTTTCGCATAACCCAAGCAACATTTGTAACAAAATTACAAACGGACATCTAGTACAGGATCTCAAGAAACTAACTAGCTCGACAATTGTTGTGTGTATACATCTGCAATTTCATCCTGACTTTGCTCATACAAATTGCCTTCACCAATTTTTTGCAGCTTTTTTTTTTGTTTTGCAGTTGTATATTATATTGTTCAATATATTAATTGTTATGATCACATGCCCAGTTTGAGGGTGTTTTGGTTGCAGTGAATGCGTACTCGACCCCCTTCGAGCCTATATGTGCCAAATTCAACTCTCCTTCTTTTCCCTCTACTTTCATAAATGATGGTACAATTGATTGTTTAAGATGCAATAAAAAATGCCCTTACATATATAGGCATTGCCTCAATGTTGCCATCTAAACCATCGACAACACAATCGTACATTGTACAATTAGACAGCCTATGTTACAAGATGTGCTTCCTGGGATAGCAGAATTTCCATACGAAGTATACCTACAGAAAAAGGAAAATAGTGTCGACATGTTGCGCGACTTTCGAATCCATAGCAAATTTACCTTAAATGAGGACAATGCAATACTGCATATCAGCTGGAAAAAAAAAAAATCATATCAAGCGTTGGCAGGAAATGAAAAAATCCCATGTTTATCCATCCATGCCACCCAATGAGGATATGAATAGAATTTTGCAGTGCCATGGAAAATTGAACAGGAAGCACATAATATTTTTCAGTCCAGAAATTGGAAGCATGCGGGAAAACCTCATACAAAGTATCCAACTGTGAATAAATCAGGCCCATCCTTTGAACCATCAAAATGGCTTTCTCTTCTGAATGGAACCATTAGGCATTTCCAATAATATTAGAAATTTGGCATTGTTAGAACTGGTAGTGATAGAACATAGCACTATCATCAGAAAATGTCCATAGCGATCTTACTTCATGGTAAAATAGTAATCGGCAAGTTTCTTGGTGCCCATTTGGGGGTTTGGTTATAGCTGGGATACAATGTCAAATCTTCACTAGTTTTGTGTTGTCTTGTGTTTGGAAGACTTTTGTTCATGTGATTTCCTGTTGTAGTTCAGGGTTCTCATGGGCCTGGTTATTTTCTCATGGGAACATATACCACATGTAAGAGAAAACCAATGCCACGTATATTGTTTTTATATCAAATTGTTTTATGCATAGGCCGATGTGTAATGCTCTATGGACCCTTGTGGGATCTCCCTTGGAGCCTTCTGTGTTCAGGTGTTGCCTTGTGCCTCGACTTTCAATACATTTGGTGTTTACTTGGCTCTTGTTTGTATGATTTGTTTTAAAAAATTAATGATACATTCAGGATCTTGGGGGGTTTTCTATGATCTTAAAGAATATACAGGACCTGCTTTGCCTTTTAATATAAGCTCTCTGACGCAAATGTAGTATGTGGCTCGTTTTAGCACTTTTATTTGATTAGTGAACTTACCAAAATTCATCTTCAGAAATATTTTGAAATAAAAGGATATATGCTATGTGAAGTCCAATGGAACTATCATATCAACCATAGAAAATTAAAATTAAAATTTGTCATTGTTATACTTACGGTGAAGTTGATAGTACAATAATTTTACTTGAACATCCAAAAATTGATTTTCTTATGGCTTTTCAATGCTTCTCTTATGCAGACACATCCTAGAAACTATAAGCATGACTCACTTTATATATTCCTTGATTGAAAAGGTTGTCCACTTGTTTAATGCACTTCATAGTTATTGTTAAGACCATCAATGGGGCTTTCTTAACTCCAATTCCCGCTTCTGAAAATTGCCATCCCCTTTCTTTTTTCCCTCTGCTTTCCCTTTCTGGTTACTTAGTCATTTTTCAGAAAATGTCTAGGTGCGTAGGTTGGCAGATTCACGTGTTTAGATTTCCACTGATTCTTTTATATCACGAGTCTGACCGACCGCTTTCTCGTTCCATATTCAGCAAATTTTTGGATCGTAGGTTCACGGGTAGGTGGGTTCAACATTGTGTTTCCATTGTTTTGTCGCCTGCAAACAGCACCCATACTTCCTCGATCTACAAATTAACAACCAAATTCCCCTTTCTTTTTCTCCTTTACTTTCCCTTTCTGGTTACTTAGTCGTTTTTCTGAATGTCGCATGCTTTTATATACAGCACTCGAAGTTCCACAATATACAAATTGACTGACGAAGTTTTTCATTGTGTCATGTTCCGTGTTACACATTTTGAAATCAAAATTTGGGATACATACAATTTGACCATCGGGCCCTCATGTCTCCTGAGTATAACTTGTGGCCCTATTTTCAAGCCCATCAATATGCCCTATTCTGAATATGTCTCATGTGGCCATTATTTCCATTACCGGTTCCCGGCCAGTCTCGCTCAACATTGCACTTCAATTGTTCCGCGACCTACAAATAGCACCCAAAATTCTGTGATATACAAATTGACCGTTGAAATCCATCATTGTGCCCTGTTTCGTGTTACACATTTTGCAGTCAATATTTCGGACACATACAATTTGACCATCGCCCCCTCACGTCTCTTGAGTATAACGTGTGACCCTGTTTTGAAGTCAGACCGACTGCTATCCATACTTGGCCATTTCTTGGAATCTCTTTCGCGGGTTGACAGGTTCACGAAATGTCCAATGCTTAATCACTATTCTCCATCCCCGCCACCTTTGCACTTCTTTATAGATATGAAATTATTAAGCTTTAATGTTAATAGTTCATCGTTCAGGAACCGTTAAGATTGTCATTAATATCTGAAATGTTGGAGGAGATCTGTCATTAATACGAATTAAACAAATATTTGTGGAGGGTTGTGTTATCATTTCTGAGTGTTCATTTCAAGCATCATGCAATCTCTTTCACGTGTCATTTGGTTGGCGGCTTCATGAAATCTTCAATCCTTAATCTCTCTTCGTCATCACTTCCACCTTCACACTTCTTTCTAAATATGCAATTAGTAAGCTTTAATGGTAACATCTCATTATGCATGAACAGTAGAGATTTTCATTGATCAGCGAAAGGATCGAGGAGATCTCCCATTGATACGCATTAAACCAATATTTGCAGAGGGTTATACTGTCCCTTATGAATGTTCATTTCAAACATCATCTAGAGAAAACAGACATTCTCGTTAACTTATGGTAGCAGTTCGACAGCAGTTCTGTCCAGATACAGTAAACACCTTCGGGCATGATGACCAGAAGTTCCAGTGCTCTAGGGAATATTCTTACTACTCATCTCCCTCCACCCAGAAGAAAAAAAGGAGATGGTCCCTTGGTGCACTGAGAGATATATTTCAAGCCAAATAATTCCAAGGAAACCCCCCCTTCTCAGACACCGCACCCGCCTGTGTTGATGGTCGGCATAGAGGTTGATGCGGTCAATTTCAAGCCAGAAGAAGATGATCTGATGGATGATGATACGGTGATGGATGATGGCAATGCTTATGTTGTTCCCACTCCTGCACCCAAATTGAAATCAACCATAATGGGGGGCATTTCTCGGCTTGGCAATGGCGTCCCTGACAAGACCAAAGGAAGGGGTTTCATAAAAGAAACCAATGTTGAACGCAATAGCCACTTTGCAGCTCGAGAGTAGGAATTCCAGAGGCCTAAATTAGTTTGTTCTGGGTGGAAGTCTTTCACTGTAAGGAAATGGTCTCTTGATGCGCCCAGAGATATATTTCAAGCCAAATAATTATTCAATTGTGGGACCACTCTCATTTTATATGGATATACAATTAACATCTTAGGGGGTGAGGACCAGAAATCCCACTGGTGCAAGGCATATTCCTACTACTCATCTCCTTCCACCTAGAACGGACTAATTTGGGCCTCTGGATTTGCTCGTGCAGCCTGTGTCCCTGAAGTCTTTACCTGTAAGGAGGGGGTCCCTTGGTCCCCTTCCACCCAGAATGAATTAATTTGGAATTATCGAATTGCTCCTGTAGGTTGTGTCCCTAAAGCTTTCAACTATAAGGAGGCAGTCTCTTGGTGTGTCCTCACTTTCAGTTTCGGGATCTTTTGCTTGCCCTACAACATTTTTTCTCTTCTTCCTCATGGGAATCTTGTGAGAACTATTAATTTTACTGCGAGGATGAGTTCTTATGTCCTCCTATGTTTGAAGAATTCTGGGTTGCTTTCTTACTTGGGTGGGTCATTGGAGCGATGTTTCGAGGTGTCGTTCTCTTGGCAGTGGTGGTCATGGATTGGAAACTCTTCTCACCGGGGCCTTTTCCCTGTTATTTGTACAATTCAGTGGTGCTTTGCAATGTCTCTAGGTCGCCAGCGTCAGGAGCAAGAGTCTTGTTGACTTTCTTCAAGCCAAAGAACTATTCCACTACGGAACCACTCTCATGTTTATTTTTCGCCTCGGGTCTTCTGCAAGATATTGAGATTGCAGCAGCCAACATTGACCTTCTGAGGAGAACACTGCAAGGATTTCCTAAAAAAGCATGGTAATGATTTTTGTATGCATGTTGAAGAGCATCGTGATGGCTCTTGCATGTTATTCCACTAGAGGAACAATACAGAATTGTATGCATGTTTCTTTTTTTTTTTGTAGCTCATGTACATGTATTTATGACAAATATGTTCAATGCTTCGATGCAAAGAACTCAGTCCAATGTCTATGAATAAATATAAACTGCCCAGTATTTTTTTATGGATTTACTATTAAAAAAAATTCCTTGGAATCTTGGTTGGTGCTTCTTTGTTTGATTTAACACCTCTTCTCGTTTGCATGGTTCGATAGTCTCATAATTATTGAATATTGTATTATCTCAAGTAATTAGATCTAATATCGAGCATTGAACATTTATATCACAATGCATTGTGTCGATCCCATCAGGCTTCTATGGAAACATAAACGAATTTCAGACAGTTTCAAACCAACATTTAATTCTATTCGTAATGCAAATAGAACATACATTTTATTAGTTGTCCATCCCCTGGCCTCTATTTGAGAACTTTTACTTTATTAATGAAATTGCCAAATTTCTTCTTCACGAATATAAATATTAATAATAATAATAATAATTGATATATGGTGGCTGAAGTCAAATGGGACTATGAAATCAACCACAATAAAAAAATTCAAGTTCGTCATTGTTATTTCTAGATATGAAATTATTAAGATTTAATGCTAACAACCCATCATGCATGAAGTTTAATACTTAAAATAATATGTCAAAGTCATTGAAGAATGTATAAAGAACACAATTACTCCCACAAGTTGCAATAAAAACAAATCTTCAACAAAGCATTTGCTCACACCCTTTTTAATGTTACAAGCACAATAGAAAACGAGTAAGTGGATAAAATATTGGACTAGAAAATGATGGTTTTGCAACAATGGGGCTTGTTTGAGACCAATTCCCTCTTACAAAAATTTCCTTTTGCTTTTCTATTTTCCCACTCTCTTTTATCCCCTTCTTTTCCCTCTTCTATACTTAACCAAATTCCCCTTTCTTTTTCCCATGTACTTTCTCTTTCTAGTTACTTAGTTGTTTTTCCAAAAAATGTCTTGTTGCACGGGTTGGCAGACTCACGGGTTCACATTTGCACTCATTCTTTTATATCATGATTCTGACCGAGCGCTTTCCCTTTCCATACCTAGCCACTTTTTCGATCGTGTGTTCCCAGGGAGGCGGTCTCTAAATTGCACTTCCATTGTTCTGTGACCTGCAAGCAGCACTCGGGCTTCTACGATATGCAAATTGACTTCTAGACTCCCACATCATCCCCTCTTCTTTGTTACACATTTTTCACTCAAAAGTTCTGAGACTTTCAATTTGACCGTTGGGGCCTCACGTCTCCTCGGGAATCCTTGTCACCCTATTTTGAAGCTCGTCTGATCGCTTTCCACACTTGGCCATTTCTTGGAATCTCTTTCGTGGATCGTTGGGTTGGCGAGTTCAAGAAATTTCCAATTCCTAGTTGTTGTTTCCCATGCTCGCCATTTTCACACTGCTTTCCAAGTATATGAAATAAGTATACAACTTGTCTAGAAACATGTAGAAAAGATCTTGCCAGGAAATGGGATTTCTATTACAAATTTGAATATATTAGCCCTTCTTTTCCCTCTTCTATACTTAACCAAATTCTCGTTTCTTTTTCCCCTCTACTTTCTCTTTCTGGTTACTTAGTTGTTTTTCCGAAAATTTCTAACTGTGCGGATTGGCGAACTCATGGGTTCACATTTACACTCGTGCTTTTATATCACGACTCTGACCGACTGCTTCCCCATTCCATACCTAGCCACTTTTCTGATCACGGATTACCAGGCAGGCAGGCTCTAGATTGCACTTCCATTGTTCTGTGACCTACTAATAGCACTCAGAATTCTACGATATACAAATTTACTACTGGACTCCCACATCATACCCTCTTCTGTGTTACACAGATTGCACTCAAAAGTTATGAGACATACAATTTGACCGACGGGTCCTCACGTCTCCTGGGGAACTATTGTCACCCCGTTTTGAAGCTCGTTCATCCGCTTTCCATACTTGGCCATTTCTTGGAATCTCTTTCGCGGATTGTCGGGTTGGCGCGTTCACGAAATATCCATTTCCTTATCATTGTTTCTTGTTCCGGCCACCTTCGCACTTCTTTCCAAGTATGCAATAACTGAAGTTTAATGCTAACATCTCACCATGCAGCATCCATAAATATTTTCATTGATGACTAAAAGCCTCAAGGAGATAGTCACACTGACTATCCCTACACAACTTGTCCAAAAACATGCAGAAACGATCTTGCCAGGTAATGGGATATCTATTACAAATTTCAATATATTAGCAAAAACGAGTCTGACCGACCATTTCCCTAATCCATACTTAGCCACTTTTTCACTTGTGGGTTCCCGGACAGGCGGGCTCAAGATTTCCCTTGCATTGTTCCGCAACCTGCAAAGAGCACCTGGAATTTCATGATATATATGCAAAAAATATATTTCCAGGTAATGGTATATCTATTACAAATTTCAATATATTAGCAAAAACGAGTCGGGCCAACCGTTTCCCTATTCAATACTTAGCCACTTTTTCGATTGTGGGTTCCCGGACAAGCGGGCTCAATATTTCCCTTCCATTTTTCCGCGACCTGCTAACAACACCTGGGATTCCACAAATATACAAACCGGTCACTGGACTACCCCATCATGCCCTCTTCCGTTTTACACATTTTGCAGTCAAAATTTTCGAGACATACAATTTGACCGTTGGGCCCTCACCTCTCCTGAGTATCCCTTGTAACCCTATTTTGAAGCCCGTATGACCGCTTTTCATACTTGGCCATTCCTTACTTGCTCTTCCCGTCCCTGTCACCTTTGTACTTGTTTATAATAAAAATTGTTTATAAAAACATTATT
>JASDQU010437888.1:110733-129350 GCA_032191745.1 Picea mariana | reverse complement strand
CTTTACCGGAAACCCTCAACCGGGAAAACCTTTCTTTTTCATTATATCGAATTTCACCATTCACCATACAATATATACAATGTTTTTAGGTATTCCGTAGATACCAAAACCCTAATCCCTTAATCCGAGATTAATTTACAAATCAGCTAAAAATAGCAAAATCCGCTAAAAATAGAAAAAACCGCCCAAAAAAAAAAAATCTGGGGCGTTGCCCCGAACCCCTCGGCCCCGGGCTACGCCCGGTGCCGAACGCTCCGCGTACTTGGGGCGCTGCCCCAAACCCCGTCGGCCCCGGGCTACGCCCGGTGCCCGGTGAAGGGATCGTCAGACGCAGTCGTCGTATCTGACGCACCCACACACACACACATGCAAAGAATATAACACATACCCAACACTCGCCAACTTCTACCGTTGGTTTGTGTTGGGGTTCTCGCATATTGCTTAGGCCCTAATGTAGATGACCAAGGGTCGAGGGAAGGTTGAGTTTTTGTGGTATGTGCCCCAACATAAATCATTCGAAGATTTGAAATCTTTCCTCTACTCAACACGATTCCTTATTTTGTCAAACCCGTAACAACCATTTGAGATTGAGAAATGTGTTTCTGATTATGCTATCGGTGTAGTCCTCACTCAACATGGGAATCATGTAGCCTATCACATTGAAGCTCTATCTAATACTAGTCACAGATACCCCACCTACGACAAAGAGATGTACTCCATTATGTAGGCATGTCGACAATCGAAGCATTACATCCTGGGGAAGGAAATGATCATCCACACTAATCATAGGCCTCTAAAAATCATATAGACACAAGGAAAGTTATAAAATGATTGCCATCAGAAGTGGTCCACATACCTGCAACAATTCCACTTGAATATCAACTACAATAAGGATAGCACCAACTATGTCGTAGATTGCCCTAGTTGATCCCTGGTGGCAACACTAACCATAGTTCTCAACTCTTGTGGACATGAGACATCTGGATGGCCACAATTATACAATAATGACTCTAACTTTGCTACTTCCTATCAGAGATTGAGCACAAGAAAAAACATTCCATACTTTCATCTCCAGGATGGATCATTATGACATCTGATTCATCTATGTGTTCCTTCAAACGAGCGTGCAAATTTGATCTAGGAATCTCATTCTAGCCGAGAAACGAGACATTTTGGTGTAGAGAAAATAGTGGCAGTATTGAAAAAGCATATTTATTGGCCGAAGCTTCAACAAGATGTTCACAAGTACATCAGATCTTGCATTGCATGTGCCATTTCCAAGCCCGCCATCAAGAAACATGGACTATACACCCCTCTTCCTACTCTACATAGGCTTTGGGAGTCCATCTCCATGGAATACATGTCTGGTCTGCCTTCAACCAAGCATGAGAATGACCATGTCTTCTTGGTCGTTGATCGATTCTCTAAGATGACAATTTTGGCACCCTGCAAGAAGATCATCACAACCGAGGCCACCACCAAGCTCTTCTTTACACATGTTTGGGTTCATTTTTGGCTTCCACGCACTATTATCTCTGATCAATATAGTGGGTTCCTGAGCACTTTTTGGTCCATCCTATGGTCGATGATGGACACCAAGCTAACCAAGATGACTACCTTCCACCCACAGATTGATGGACAAATAGAGTTAGTCAACATGATGATTGTCCATATCCTAAGGATGCACAATTCCAAAATCCACGCACTTGGGATGAAATTCTTCCTTATGTTCAACATAGCTACAACAAATCCCTCTACATCTCTATTGGCCATAACCCTTTTTAGGTGTGCTTAGGTTTCCAACCATTGTCCCCCATTGATGTAGCTCTACCCATTGCAGTTGCACAAGAAGAGTCCTCTTATGCTCAAACTGAGGCTAATCAAACATCCAAATTTGTTGAGCACATCCAACACATCCAACAACAAGTTCATGATATTGTGCAGAAATCCAATGCCAGGTACAAGCAGTTCCACAATCAACATCGAGTATCACAAAAGTTTCAGGTGGGAGATAAGGTGTGGTTGCGCTTGCAGAAAGAGCACCTCACAGGACCCCATCGAAAATTATGCCCACTCCGATACAGGCCTTACACCATCACCAATGCGGTGGGTGAGAATGATTTTGAATTTAGTATTCCTCCTTTCCTTGGCTTGCACCCGTTATTTAATGTGGAGTTGCTTCAACCATATTTTCCACCTATCCTGGACACTTCGGACGCAATCGAGCAGTTGGCCCCTACATAAATCAATCATGGATGCATTGAACAAGAAAAATTTGATCAAATCATGGACACCAAGACAAATGACACCCACCAATATGCCGTCCAACTCTATCAGTTCATCAAAGCATGGCAGTTTCTTCATTAAGGCAAGTGGCTCGATAGGAGTCATATTCAACAGATTTTTCCCCATATGATGGAGGAACTTGACACAATGGAGACCATTGCTTCCTAAGGGGGGAGGAGTGATCCAGGTGGACATTGGTGGCCACCCACCGATTCCACTCCCTTAAAGCACAATTTTCCATTTTGGTAGTTTTTCTACACTTTTTTGGGTCTTGAACTTCCCATGCCATGTTCAGGCCTTAAACAACATTTTCTAGGCACGACAATTCCCAAAAAATAGATCGAGGCATGCTCTGGGTCGAATAGAATGTGTACTCCTCGGATATGCCTTTTCAACAATGTATCGATCTCCCCAAACGAAGATCGTATGCAAAAGTTACACCCTCAGAAATTTGACGTATCGACTACCTCCATCGGGGCCCACAAACCTTTTGACTTTTCATCTCCCAAGGTTAGGGTTTTGTATGTTTAGGGTTTTCTCAATTAACTTTATGTTAAAAAGGCCTTTGGAGCCTCATAGTAATTGGCTTCTTGTGAATGAGCGTAGCCGACACATATCTTCTTCAAGATAAGCTACCACCATTCTAGCTAGCTTGTGTGCTTTTGCATTTACAGTCTTTTGTATTTTCAGAAAACCATTAATAGAATATGAGTTTAATTGTATTAATGTGTTATGTTCCACATATCTATGTATTTACTTGTTATATATTTGTTATATTTCTACCTTCATATCATTCTCAAAATAATCTGGATAAGTGTTATCAGAGCAGTCTACTCCTTTTCGTTCTTAGTGCATGTCCCCGACGAGGTCATGGTATAGAGAGTTGGGTCTCGAGCTTGTTTCTCTTGAAGACAACCTCTCTTGCATGCCCAAGCAACCTCCCATGGTGGAAGAAAAGAGGCATGAAAAGGCAAGAGATCCTTTCAAACTGTTGCACGAGGAATCCCTCACACAACAAAGGAACAAGATGATGGATAATTTCACTTAGATCCTTCGGTGGCTGCCGACAAAAACAGAAGCACCTTCAATTAAAAATCACTTTGTAGTTGTGATGCCCTTCAAGGTACAAGTCAACTTTGATATTCCTTTATTTGAAGGCCAGATAGACGTCGACACTTTGGAAAAATGGTTAAGTTTGCTAGAGGGTTGTTTCTCTATCCAAATTTTTTCCAACAGTGAAAAAATCACCTCCGCGCTCCTTAAGGCCCTTCCCCATGTCAGATATTGGTGGGAGACTTACTATGAGAAACATGTCAAGGATGTGTCTACAATTTTTGGAGCAAGACCCACTTGGGCATCTTTTGTTGATGCCCTCAAGGAACAATATTACCCTGTTGGAAATTATGATGACCAATACATCAGATGAACCACACTGCGCCAAGAGAGCGGCCAAACAATGCCATAGTTAACAAAAACCTTCCATACCTTGCGCACCAAGCTAGGTATCAAACACTCTGAGTGACATCTGGTCCTAAAATACTATGGGGCTCTACACAGATACATCCAAACCAAAATTGAGTTTTTAGACATCTTGTCATTGGGAGCCGCTTATCAGTATGTTGTCAAAATCAAGCATAAATTTAAGCAGCAGAGCAAGCGTGAGTTCAGGTCTTCAAATACACAACAAACAAATTATGGTAAGGTTCAAATTAACTCCCAAGATAAAGGACAGAGCAAGAATGGCCAACCCTAGGATAACCATCCCAAGCCACCATCAAAGAAGGGTAATGTGAAGTTGAAGAAGGACACTGGAAAGTGGTGTGAGTTCTACAAAATCCCTTGGCATAATACTGATGAATGTCACTCCAAAAAATCATTACTGGNCACAAAAGTCCAACCAGAAGAACCAGAGGAGCCTGAAGAAGGGGAGCGCCTCTTCCACTCGGAGATGTGGGTGAAGGGGACCCAAATCCATTTCATTGTTGACAACGGTAGGTAGAAGAACTCAATATCAACAGAGGTTTTCAAGAGGTTGAACCTGACATTGACGTCGCATCCTCAACTATACACCATCGATTGGCTCAGGCAAGGGCAAGACATCCGCGTCGGCCAACATTGTGATGTTTTTTTAGGACAACCATATATGTGTAAGCGTCATGTTGTTTATGAATCTAGGCCTCGTAGTGTCATTATTACTTTGGGATATCAACTCTACAAGGTACCAGAGGTAGTCCCAAAGGTTGTGGTCTATTTGATCTCCATGAAGCAATGCAGAAAGGTGGTCTCTCAAACCGGGAGGTTTTTCCTCTTTATGGTTTGATCGGAAGGTGAACGAAAGGTCACTGCAACTGTCGAAACATCTGAACGGGGTCTCTCTGCATGAAAACAAGAGGTGGAAAAGATATTAGAGGAGTACAAAGACATATTCACCTCCCCTACTAGGGTGCCTGTGCACTGTCAGGTAAAGCACTCAATTGATTTGACACCTAATGCTCCTCTTCCTAACAACCATATGTATAGGCATTCTCTTATGGAGAATGAATAAATCAAATGCTAGATCCAAGAGATAATTTTGAAGGGCCACATCAGACCATGCTCCTTACC
Source organism: Picea mariana (assembly GCA_032191745.1). Taxonomy (NCBI): domain Eukaryota; kingdom Viridiplantae; phylum Streptophyta; class Pinopsida; order Pinales; family Pinaceae; genus Picea; species Picea mariana. The sequence continues at coordinate 124,460 of JASDQU010437888.1, read as the reverse complement.
TTGTGGGAGCCCAATTGTTTTGGTACATAAGAAGGACATGGCATGATGAATTTGTATTGATTACACAACCCTGAACAAGATCACAGTCAAGAACCGGTACCCAATTCCCCAGATCAATGATATTCTCGATCAACTAAAGGGAGCCAAGTTTTTGAGTAAGACTGATTTGAAGTAGGGCTACCACCAGGTGCCGATTGAGCAAACCAATGTGTGGAAGATGACCTTCAAGACTAAAGAAGGTCTCTTTGAGTGGATGGTCATGCCTTTTGACTTGACTAATGCCCCAAACACATTCATGCGAATGATGGATGATATATTATGATCATTCAAAAACTCCTTTGTGGTTGTATATTTGGATGACATCCACATCTTAAAAAAAACCCAAGAGAACATTTGGAGCATATTTAACAGGTCTTGGGCACCCTGCAATAACACAAGTTATATGTAAATATAGAGAAATGTTTCTTTGACATGCAGATAATCCAATATTTGGGATACATCATGGATGAGCAAGGTGTACATGTGGATCCAGCCAAGATCCAAGTCATCTGCGATTGGCTGGCTTCAAAGACAATGACCGAGCTCTACAACCTCTTATGCCTCACCAAGTTTTATCGTCAGTTTGTGTTGGGGTTCTCTCATATTTCTTGGGCCCTAAGACAAGTGACCAAGGGTGGAGCAAAGGTCAATTTTGTGTGATCTACACCCCAACATAAATCATTTGAGGATTTGAAATCCTGCCTCTGCTCAACAACAATCCTTATTGTGCCATACCTGCAACAACCATTTAATATTGAGACAAATGCTTTAGATTATGCTATCGATGCAGTCCTTACTCAACATGGGCATCTGGTAGCATATCACAACAAAACTCTATCTGATATTGTTAGCAGATACCCCACCTATGGCAAAGAGATGTACTCCATTATGCAGGCATGTCGATAGTGGAAGCATTACATTTTGGGGAAGGAAATGATCATCCACACTGATCAAATGCATCTGCAATTAATATAGACACAAGGAAAGTTACAGAATGACTGCCATCAAAAGTGGTCCACGTACCTACAACAATTCCACTTGAATATCAAGTACAAGAAGGGTAGCAACAAACTTGTCGTGGATTACTTCAATCGATCCCTTGTGGAAACACTAACCATAGTTTTCAACTCTTGTGGACATGAGACATCCAAATGGACACAATTATACAATAACGACTGTGACTTTGTTACTACCTATCATATATTGAGCACAGGAAAAATAATTACATAATTTAATCTCTGGGATGGATCACTATTCCATCTAAGTAATTTTTGTGTTCCTTCAAGCAAGCATACAAAGCTGATCTGGGAAGCTCACTACAGATAGGCAGTGGGACATTTTTGTGTAGAAAAAAAAGTGGTAGTACTGCAAAATCATTTTTATTGGCCAAATCTTCAACAAGATGTTCACAAGTACATCATATTATGTACTGCCTACACCATTTCCAAGCCTGCCATTAAGAAACATGGGCTATACACCCCTCTGCCTTCTTCAAATAGGCCTTGGGAGTCCATCTCCATGGACTACATGTCTGTTCTTCCTTCAACCAAGCATGGGAATGACTATGTCTTCATGGTCATTGATCTATTCTCTAAGATGGCAGTTTTGGCACCCTGCAAGAAGAGCATTACAACTGAGGCCACTGCAAGATCTTCTTTACACATGTTTGGGTTCATTTTGGGATTCCACGCACTGTTATATTCGATCGAGATAGTAGGTTCTTGAGCACTTCTTGGTCTAGCCTATGGTCGATGATGGACACCAAGCTAACCAAGTTGACTGGCTTCCACCCATAGATTGATCGACAAACAAAGGTAGTCAACATGATGATTGTCCATATCCTGAGGATGTACAATTCCAAACATCCACGCACATGGGATGAAATTCTTCCTTCTTATGTTCAACATAGCTACAATAGAGCCCTCCATAACTCTATTGGCCACAACCCTTTTCAGGTGTGCTTGGGGTTCCAACAATTGGCCCCCAGTGACGTAGCTCTGCCCATTGCAGCTGCACATAAAGAGTTCTCCCATGCTCAGACCGAGGTTGATCAGGAAAAAAAATTTGTTGAGCGCATCCAACACATCAAACAACAAGTTCATAATATTTTGTAGAAATCCAATGCCAAGTACAAGCAGCGCCACGATCAACATCAAGTACCATAAAAGTTTCAGGTGGGAGATAAGGTGTGGTTGCAATTGCAGAAAGAGAGCCTCACAGGATCCCATCGGAAGCTACTCCCACTTCGATACAGTTCTTACACATTCACCAGGGCGGTGGGTGAGAATGATTTTGAATTAAGTATTCCTCCTTTCCTTGGATTACACCTGGTATTAATGTGGAACTTCTTCGACAATATTTTCCACCTCTCGTGGACACTTCAGATGAGGTCAAGTAGTTGGCCCCTACAAAATTCAATCCTGACTACATCAAACAAGAGACAATTGATCAAATCATGGAAAACAATACAAAGGACACCCTCCAGCAGAACATCAAACTCTATCGGGTCGTCAAGGCAAGGTAGTTTCTTCATCAAGGAAAGTGGCTCACTAGGAGTCAGATTCAACAAAAGTTTCCCCATATGATGGAGGAACTTGACACAATGGAGACCATTGCTTCCTAAGGAGGGAGGAATGATCAATGTGGACATTGGTGGCCACCCACCTATTCCACTAGCTCAAAGCACAATTTTCCATTTTGGCAGTTTTTATACACTTTTTCGAGTTCTGAACTTTTGGGGGCATTTTGAGGCCTTAAACAACATTTTTTTGGGCACGACACCTCCACAAATACATCTAGAGTCATGGGTTAGGTCGAATGAAATGTGTACACCTCAGTTATACATTTCCAACGAGGTATTGAGTGACCCAAATGGATATCGTATGCAAAAATTATGCCCTCGAAACATTGGTGTATCAACTACCCCCATTGGGTCCCACAAACCTTTTGGCGTTTCATCTCTTGAGGTTAAGGTTTTGGATGTTTAGGGTTTTCTCAATTATTATTTATGTTAAAAAGGATTTTGGAAAATCATTGTAATCAACTTCTTGTGAATGAGCGTAGCAGAAACATCTCTTCTTAGAGATAAGCTACCACCATTATGTAAGTTTTAAACCTGTGAAGTAAAGCAATGCATACAAATTCTTAAGAAAAACATAAATTAATCAATCACTCATACACATAGTACACAAAGATTTACACTGGAAACCCTTAACCAGGAGAAAACCAACCTTCCTTGGTGCCACACCTTTCAACTCTTCATTGTATTAATTTCACCATTCACCATACAATATATACAATATTTTAGGTATTCCGTAGCTACCAAAACCCTAATCCCTTAATCCGAGATTAATTTAGAAAACTGCTAAAAATAGAAAAATTTGCTAAAATAGAAAAAACCGCCCCCAAAAAAAATTTGGGGCACTTCCCTGAACCCCGTCAACTCCGGGATACCGCCCAAAGCTAAACTTTGTGAATAACCAGGGGGCCAAACCTTCCCCCCCTAGGAAATCGCTCGATGCACACGACACAAACATCAAAGGAAGTTGGGATCATGTAACATCCCCAACCACCAACAGGTCGGGCAATGCCACTACTCAAACGCTTTAATTAGCTCTGATACCAATTTGTAACATCCTCGAAACTCCACAGACCGGGTAATACTACCATGCAGAATATACACTTATATGATATATGTGCATTTTAATGAATTTAAAACACATAATTACGATAACACTTACTGCTACTAGTTCAGATTCAAACAAGATTAATAGTAAATCCACATGCAACGAAATACATGATAACATTCAAGCATCACAAAACATGCATAAAATACATAACTAAGCACATCAATGATACTTATCTTTTAGCTGGAGTAAATCCACCAACTATGTGCAGACCTTCCACGAACCTCCCAGCCTTATACCGTGCTACTCATCACTCTCAACAGTAGGTCATCCCCGAGCTAGGACTAAACTCCACTGGGCAAGGGAATTCTAGGCTTGGCAAGGACAAAAAGGAAGTTGCACAAAGAAACATGAAGGATATTTTATCCTAGGAGTCACTTACGCCCACAACACACAGACCCTCATTCCCCACACGCCTGCTCCACCCGAGGAGGATACACCTTCACTAATACAAGTCCATCGGCTAGTACACCTCCCTTACCTTGGGCTTCAACAACATGCTAGACCAGAAGTCTCAAAGTACTGTAGCTTCTATGGGACTCCCTTTCAGGATGACTCACTTCCCAACAGACTCTCTCACCAGGGAGATATGCTCACAGGCCTGACAACTTGCCTCTTCAACCAGTCTTCGACTCAGCTACAACCATGTATGGGTGAAAACAACAACAACATCAATAGCAACAACAACAGGGAAAAACAGGTAGGGACACCCAAAAAGGAAACAGCCTAACACTAAGTCACAACACGGCTCAGGCGACTACAATTGCGTTAGCTTCACAGGAAGCAACACAGGATGACTTCACGATTTCTGGTTTCATATATGTGTGAGGGTATGCAGAGGTTAGAAGACAAAGGTCTCAGGTTCAGACGAAGGATGGGAGAATGGACAGGACGAACTCAGACAGAGGATGGCAGAATGACCAGCAAACTCCCAACATAGTTGACTCTTTAGCTTTTAACTGCATGATCCTAGGTCGACACTTGTCTTCTTGGAGCTACATGCACTCCATTTAGCCTATGTCCCACTTTCCAGGAACTTAGGATAACAAAAACATATCACGTTCACCTTAGTCTTCAGGAAATAATATTAAAATATTATTCCTCTAGAGGTAAGCCCCCTAGCTTAGCCCCTAGGCCCAAATACTTAGCCCCCCTTCCTTACCCTACCTATTGGAGCTTAGTCCCCCGTAAATCTTCTTCATGGTTGGTCTACACACAACAATGATTATATTTTTATTAATGTTTTGCATGATTACATATACAAAAATCAGGCTCATTGGCCTTGGAATCTGGCTCACCAACCTAATAAACACATTAGTCTTTCAGCTTATAACCACTTGGCTCACCAACCTAATAAAGACATAAGTTTTTCAACTTATAACCACTTGGTTTAGCAACCTATAAGAAAAATTACAATTCAGAAGGGGTTTAGCCTTGGGGTATTACAATCCCCTCCCCTTATTTTTGCAATGTCCTCAGTGCAACTTATTTACAAAACAACAAAAAGATTTTCAAAATATTCAAAAAGATGTGGGTACTTTGCCCGTATAGCATCTTCGTGCTCCCATGTTGCGTCCTCGGGACCATACCAAGTCCACTGGACTTTTACAAGCCCTATGGCTCGATTTCAGAGTCGCTTGCTTTTCTAGTCCAGTATACACATCGAATGCACCTGCAAGATGCCTTCTTGGTCCACCTGAATCACATTCCAATCGATTACATGATTAGCATCAGGTATATATTTCTTAAGCAATGAAATATGAAACAGATTATGTACAGTCATGGATGCAGGCAATGGAAGTGTATATGCAATTGGTCCAATCCTTTCTAGGATTTCAAATGGTCCACAAAATCTGGTTGCCAACTTTGAACAGTTTCCTAGCTTCATGGAACTTATGTTGGCTTTCACTTTCAGGAAAACATGATCACCCACTTTAAACTCCCTGTGGGTTATGTTCTTATCAACATAACTCTTATGCCTGTCTTGGGCAGTTTTCAAATTCTGCTTAATCTTTAGCATTTGTTCTTCCATTTCCTTGAACAACTCTGGTCCAACTACTGCTCTATTAGTCGGGTTATACCAACTTAATGGAGTGTTGCACTTTCTGTCGTAAAGTGCTTCAAACGAGCTAATCTTCTGTGATGCTTGATACCCATTGTTGTAGGCGAATTCTACCAAGTGTAGGTAGTCTTCCCATTTAGATGGTTTGTCCATCACATACATCCTTAACATGCCTTCTATTACTTGGTTCACCCTCTCTGTCTGCCCATCAAACTCAGGATGATAAGCAGTGCTGAAGTTTAGATTCTTTCCAAACCCTTTGAATAACCCTTTCCAGAATTTTGAGGTGAATTTTGGGTCTTTGTCAGGCACAATTGTCTTGGGAACACCGTGCAATCGTGTTATTTCCCTCATAAAGATATCGACAATGTTAGCTGCCTTGTGAGTAGTATTATATGGAATAAAATGGGCAGCTTTCATAAGCTTGTCCACCACCACCATGATTGAATCATGCTACTTGTCTCTTCTGGGCAATCCTATGATGAAATCCATTGTCACTTCTTCCCACTTCCACTCAGGGATGGGTAAAGGTTGTAGCAACCTTGTTGGGTGCCTATGCTCAGCTTTAACCTTCCGAAACTCCATACATTTGGTGATGTATTCTGCAATTTCCTTTTTCATACCTAGCCAAAAGTAATGGCTCTTGACTGCTGCCACAATTTTCTAATATCTAGGGTGCCCAACATAAGGCACATTATGCATTTCTTTCAAAATCATAAGTTTCAATTCCTGGGAATCAGGTACATAAACTCTGTTTTCATACAGGAGTGTTCCATCAATTTCCAACTTATAATATTACACTTTCTGTGGCATCTCACCTTGTTGTATCTTTGCTACCAACTCCATGTACTGCAAATGTGCATTTGCAGCTTCCAAAATTCTGCCTTTAATGTCAGTTTGGTACATGCTAATGGTTGTAGCATGTAAATCATGCACTCTCCCGCTGAGTGCATCAGCCACTTTGTTATCCTTTCCTTTGATATGCTTGATATCAAAGTTTTATTCACAAAGGAATTCTAACCACCTACTCTGCCTAGCATTCAAGGTTGGCTGATCAAACAAATACTTCAAACTATTATGGTTTGTCCTTAGTTCAAACCTTCTTCCCATGAGGTAATGCCTCCATTTCTTCAGAGCGTGAACGATGGCTGCCAACTCCAAATCATGAGTTGCATAGTTATTTTCATGCTCTTTCAATTTCCCGCACTCATAACATATTACAAATCCATTATGGCTGAGGACTCCTCCCAATCCTTCTTTGCATGCATCTGTGCACACTACGAAATCTTCATTCAGATCTGCAATCCTCAAGATTGGAGCACTAGTTAATAGTTGCTTCAATCATTGGAAGCTTCTCTCACATTCTTCTACCTACTGAAACTTATTCTCCTTCCTTTGCAAGGAAGTGATGGGGTGAGCTATCCTTAAGAATCCTGCAATGAACCTTTTGTAGTAGCCAACTAGATCCATAAAGGATCTGACTTCTGACACATTCTTTGGCGTTGACCATTCTCTGATGGCCTCAATCTTCTCAGGATCCATGACTATCCCATCCTCTGAAATGATATGCCCCAAGTAGTGGATCTGCTTTTGATAAAATGAGCACTTGCTCAATTTGGCATAAAGCTGGTGCTCTCTTAGCACCTACAACACCATCATCAGATGTTGTTCATGCTCTTCCTTCGACTTGGAATACACTAGGATGTCATCCAAAAAGACTATGACAAACTTGTCCAGATAGTGCCTGAATACACCATTCATTAGGAACATAAAGACAATGGGCGCATTCGACAACCCAAATGGCACCACTATGAATTCATAATGACCATACCTTGTTCTGAAGGTGATCTTGTTGATGTCTTCATTCTTTATTCTTACCTGGTGATATCATGATCTAAGATCTATTTTCGAAAATATCTTGGCATCCTTCAACTGATCAAAGAGATCACCGATCCTCGACAAAGGATACTTGTTCTTAACAGTCACTTTGTTCAACTGTCTGAAATCAATGCACAATCTCAATGTCCCATCCTTTTTCTTCATGAATAGGACCGTGGCTCTCCAAGGTGACACACTTGGGCATATATACCCCTTCTTCAAAATCTCTTCAAGCTGCAATTGCAGTTCTTTCATCTTTGGTGTAGTCATTCTGTAAGGAGTTTTTGACACTGGAGATGCTCCAGGCATCAGGTTAATAAAGAAGTCAATGTCTCTCTTCAGGGATAGTCCTGGTACCTCCTGGAATACATCCTCAATTTTTTTTAATACGGCATGGTATTCGATCTTTGACACCTTATCCGCAGGTGCTTCCTCCAAGTGGGCTGCAAATAATTGATAGTATTTCTTGTAGCACTTCTTCATCTACATTGCTGAGATTTCTCTAATAGTAACTACCCTTGGAATTCCTTGGATTGTTCTCTAATTCCCTTCCTCATCCAGGCAAGTGAATGCCTTGTTACGACAGTCTAAGATGGCGTGGTGCTGGTCCAACCAATCCATCCCAATTAGACAGTCATAGGAAACTAAAGGTAAAATGTTCAATTCAACGCTTGTGCTCATTCCGTTCATGTCCACTTGACAGAAATTAACCAATTCTGTAACCTTTCTCTTGGTTCCTGTATCCAACTGCACTAACCAATATTTTCCATGTTTGCTTCTCGACAATTTCAAACTTTCCACCACTCTAGGATCTACATAACTATGGCTAGACCCTAAATCAATTAAAATAGTAAAGGCATGGTTGTTGATCATACCTTCCACTTCAATCATGTGAGAATGATATTCTGCTTGCTTGTCATCCAGGGCTGTGTATATCCTTGGTACTCTACTGCCCATTTCCTCCACTGTTTCTGCCTCTTGAACAATGTGGAAAGTTCTCACTTTGTCATTTATGTGGGGGCAATCTCTGTACCTATGATTTCCTTGAGGAAATAGGTGGTTGTCTTGGAATTTTTCCACCTACTTCAGCCTTCCTGGGATCTCTAAAACCCGACTTTCCTTGAGGGCTATTCCTAAAAAATGGTGGTTTGATTCCCTTTTTCCTTTGCTCCCTCTTAAACTTCTTCTTGTCTTCCCAAGATTTTTAGAAAGTAGGATTTTCTTTTTGATGATCATATAATCATTTTTCTCTCCTTATAGTTTCTTCCATAGTATTTGGGTCATCATACTAGATCCTGTCACTGATGGAATATGGCATTCCACTCAGATACCTTTGAATTTCGACAGTCTCGTCCTTGATGAAGGAAACATACTTAAATAATTCAAAAAACCTTCGTTCATATTCATCAATGGTCATGCTGCCCAGCTTGAGTTCAAAGAACTCTTTGATCTTTATGTCATAGTATCTCTTAGTTAAGTACTTCTTTTCAAAATGTCTCTTGAAATCCCTCCAAGTAACATTCTTCTCTTTGATGTGCTATACTTGCACAAGCTTCTCCCACCATATGGATGCCTTTCCTTTAAGTTGGTAAATTGAAATTCTTCCCTCTCCATGAGAAGAATAGTTCTGAAGTTGGAAATATTTCCTCATGCCCAATAACCAAGTCTCGACATCTTCATATTTCTTGTGTTCTCTGTCAAAAGTAGGAGGTTTATTCTTGTTCATTTCACCCTTCAGTTCATCCACTCCAGATCTCATATGCTTTCTGGTAGGAGATGGGCTTGAACTACTATGTACCTCCTTATTGGAATGTTTTGGGGAGTGATGATGATGTTTGCTAACACTTCTTGATCTTATTTTCCTCTCAGGGTTCTTGCGACTCCCTGTTTTGCTTGAGTCACTGTCCTTATCCAACTTTTTCTCGATTCTTTCCAGACTTTGCATCAACTTTAAGTTGAATTTTCCTTGTTGATCTTTGGATTTCATGAGTTTTTTGTTATCTTCTCGGTGAACCTGGGCATCTCTCTGCAATCGTTCAATGATTTTCATCATATGCCCTTCCTTATCTATCTCCTCTCCATGCCCATTGGAGTTCGATCCTTCGACTCCCAAATGGACATCTAATCCTTTTACTTCATTCTCTGAACTAGAAGCATTCTGTGCCTCCTCCATTTCTCTGCACTCAGTGGAAATTCAGTGCGGTCCTGACACTCGTTGAACTTTGAAAACACAACGTGTAGTCAACCGAAATTTTTTAGGCCATGAGTCCTTAACAATTCCCACAACATTCATAAACCAATCTGAAAGAAAAACGTTCAGATTTCATTTTCTTTCCGATCTTTTCTCTTCTCTATAATAATTTTTGAGCACTAGCCCCTTCCTCTCAGTCCCCAACCCATGTGATCATAGGCCGTGACCAAGCGCTAAGTCAAAAGGTGCTTACTCGGGCCTTCGGCTTCATAAATTTTCAAAGCACAACACAACAATCCCTCGGAGTTCTGAGTTACTGAACTCACGAAGTAGAGTGGATCAACAGTCCACGTCTACTTAGCATCCAATGACTAACACTCACTATGGAACCTCAGGTGTCTGATTTCTAGGACTTCGGGTCTTTGGGACTTTGGAGCTTCAGGGGATCTTGCATCCGCACATCCGAACTGCTAATCTTCAAACATTTCCAATCACCTTTGGTGATGTCATTACGTCACATCACTTAACATTTTCTAATTGCGAGGACATGCAACAGTGGTTTGGAGTAACCCTCCTTTCATCCCACAATTCTTTTGATGCTGACACGTAACACCCCAGGAAAATCGTGGTTTGGATTGTGGGACCACCCTGAGAAATTAACTCCTGTGCAACTTGGGTCCCCGCAATTCCTCCTCGCCGTCGATCTGGATGTATCGTGGTCAACACCAGTGTGGGTCCTCTGACCTTTAACTTCATTACGTAACCTCGGGCCTCACTAACCCTACTCATACAGGATGCCACATGGCGGAATACTAGCGGCTGATACGTGGCCCATTCAGATGGGTGACACACGTCATGTTCCAAATGCCATTTCAACCTTCCACAGGTTTGAAACCCACTGACACGTGGCACACATCCCATGTGTCCATGTCACCTCCATGTGATGTCATCATGACTCACCACTTCGGCTCTTTGGGCTTCGAAAGTTTCAAACTCACAACACTTGAAATCCTCCGAAGTGACTTTCCCCGAAGTCTTAGATCTGTTGACACGTACCCCTCTAGAAACCAACAACCAAGATCTACATCGATTATTTCACTTTCTTCTTGATCACATAAATTATGAAGTTCTCTCGCTCTGGAGTTGTGGATCTTGTGCCACCTATCAACCTGGATTGGATGACTGTTGATCCTTTGTGCTTAGATCCGATGGATTGGAATCTGTTTCCTCCTCATCTCTCTCCTTTGCTTTCCTGGACATGGATCTAACGGTCCAGACTCCTTCCAACAACAACTTTGACGATTGCTGTCACTCCTCCTCCCGAGATTCATTTCTCAAACCCCTTTCTCCTTAGAGGGTTGCTGCGACACTTAGTCGACTATCAGATCTGTGCACTCCTTACAACAGATCTTCGTGTCCCATCATGAGAAAACTCAATCTATTTCTCCTGTGATTTTTGAGTCAAAGGCTCTGTCTCCTTGCACCCATGGACACTCTTAACCTCAAATTTTGTCCCTTTTGACAACAATTCACTCTAAAATATTTGTCTCGTTAACCACTAGCATGGCCCATCCAGGCTCAATGTCGAAACCATGGCTCTGATACCAATTTGTAACATCCCTATCCACCAACAGGGTGGGCAATGCCATTACTCAGACACTTTACTTAGCTCTGATACCAATTTGTAACATCCCCGACCCTCCAGAGACCGGGTAATACTACCATGCGAAATATACACTTATATGATATATATGCATTTTAATGAATTTAAAACATGTAATCATGATAACACAGAATTACTGCTACCTGTTCAAATTCAAACAAGATTAACAGTAAATCCACAAGCAACGGAATACATGATAACATTCATGCATCACAAAACATGCATAAAATACATAATTAAGCACAACAATGATACTTATATTTTAGCTGGAGTAAATCCACCAACTGCGTGCAGAACTTCCATGAACCTCTCAGCCTTAAACCACACTGCTCATCATTCTTAGCAGTAGGTCACCCTCGAGCTGGGACTAAACTCCACCGGGCAAGGGAATTCTAGACTTGGCAAGGACAACAAGGAAGTTGCACAAAGCAATAGGAAGGATCTTTTACCCCAGGAGCCAATTACGCCCACAACACACAGACCTTCATTCCCTACACACCTGCTCCACCCTAAGAGGATACACCTTCACCAATACAAGTCCATCGGCTAGTACACCTCCCTTACCTTGGGCTTTAGCAATAGGCTAGACCAAAAGTATCAGAGTATTGTAGCTACTACGGGACTCTCTTTTAGGAGAAATCACTTCCCAACAGACTCTCTCACCAGGGAGATCTACTCATAGGCTTGACAACCTGCTTCTTCAACCAGTCTTCGAATCAACTACAATCGGGTATGGGTGACAACAACAACAACAGGGAAAAATGGGTATGGACACCTAAAAAGGCAATAGCCTAATGCTAAGTCACAACACGACTTAGACAACTACAATTGTGTTGGCTTCACAGGAAGCAACATAGGACGACTTCACGGTTTCTGGTTTCAGAGATGTGTGAGGGTATGCAGACGTCAGATGATGGAGGTCTCGGGTTCAGACGGAGGATGGGAGAATGGATAGGACGAACTCAGATGGAGGATGGCAGAATGACCAATGAACTCCCAACACAGCTGATGCTTCAGCTTTTAACTGCATGAGCCCAGGTCGACACTTGTCTTCATGGAGCTGCATGCACTCCATTTAGCCTATGTCCCACTTTCTAGGAACTTAGGATAAAAAAAACATATCATGTTCACCTTAGTCTTCAGGAAATAATATTAAAATATTATTCCTCTAGAGGTAAGCCCCCTAGCTTAGCCCCTAGGCCCAAATACTTATTCCCCCCTTCCTTACCCTACCTAGTGGAGCTTAGTCCCCCATAAATCTTCTTCGTGGTCAGTCTACACGCAACAATGTTTATATTTTTATTAATGTTCTACATAATTACATATACAAAAATCAGGCTCATTGGCCTTGGCATCTGGCTCACCAGTCTAATAAACACATAAGTCTTTCATCTTATAACCACTTGGCTCACCAGCCTAATAAACACATAAGTCTTTCAGCTTATAACCACTTGGCTCACCAACCTATAAGAAAAATTACAATTCAGAAAGGGGCTCGGCCTTGGGGTATTACAAATCGTCAAATGCAATTGTCGAATCTGACGTGCCCACACACACACATGCAAAGAATATAACACATACCCAACATTCTCCCAATTGTTGTTTTCTTTGCATACAGGTTAACAAGATTACATAGTCAACAATCCAGGGCAACAATTCCCATTGTTACTCTACACTAGGATAACTTCTCGGTGCTCACAGACTTTGTCAATGAATCTGCAACATTATTCAAATTGTCAACCTTTTCCAGCAACACCTTCTTTTCTTCAACCATGTCTCTCACAAAGTGATACTGAACATCAATATGCTTTGTCTTCGAATGATAAGCAGGGTTCTTTTCCACAAATATTACACTCTGACTGTCACATTCTAATCTCACTGCTTTTTGCTCCAACCTAACACCTGAACACAATCTCTGTAACCATACTGCTTCCTTGCTTGTATGAGTGGCTACCATATATTCAAATTTAGTAGTTGAGAGTTCCACTACAACCTTTCTTTTTCTCATCCAACTGATTGCTCCTCCAAATAGGTTAAACTGCAAGATACCAGATATATAAAATATGCAGAACAGAAACGAAATGCTAGAAATAACAGAATAACAGTGAAATATCCAGCATAATCTTCACAATACACAGAAATGATATACGAAATAGCAACAGAAATAGCACTTGAACAGAAATAGCACTTGAATCAGATAGCAATGTT
>JASDQU010437888.1:83046-99863 GCA_032191745.1 Picea mariana | reverse complement strand
GTGAAAGAAGTTTTGAAGTAGGGGATGGGTGTTTTTAAGACTACAACGATACAAACAGTTGCCCTTCAAGCAAGCCAAGAAGGATAATAAATTATCACCAAAGTACTATGGCCCTTATAAGGTGTTACAAAAGATTGGTACTATGGCATACAAATTGGAGTTCCTTGCATTTTCACGAGTACACCCAGTTTTCCATGTTTCATGCTTAAAGAAGGCTATAGGTGATAATATCCTAGTTCAAACTATATTGCCAAAACTTGATGAGGAAGGAAAAATCATGTTGAAGCCTGAAGCCATCACTGACACAAGAATTTGCCAGTTGAGGAATAGATCCATTTCAGAGTATCTCATTAAATGGAGGAAACTATCGGCTGAAGATTCCACTTGGGAAGATGAATCTTTTATATAGAAGCATCCAGAGTTACGCAAGCGTTGTGGACAACACTTGTCTCAAGGGGAGGGGTATGTTAAGCCCTAAATAGTGGCACATTACCCCTTAATTGGGGCATATTACATTAGTAATGTTATTTTATTTATGTCGGCTTGGGTCCATTAGTTGTAATTGTACCTCCTAGTCTCTTATATATACCAAGGAGACATTTTCGTTTGGAATCATCTTGTATTTGGACATTTATGTGGTGTATAAGAAGTTTTCCCCCTCGAAGAGGCTTATTATTTGAATTTCTCTCTTTTTCAAGGCATTGAGTACTTATTCTGAGGTTTTTCTATGCTATATTGATATTTGGTTCTTAACATTATCGGACCGATGAAATTGACAACCCAATTTTCAAAGGCTTGCAGTGCTCAGCCAAGGTGTAAAGGTGAATGATATCGACATGATGGTTTACCAACTCGTTGATAGACATGACATGCCCTGACATAGTCTTTGGCATCCTTGAACACCATTGGCCACCATAATTATGCTTGTAAAATCTTTTAGGCAGTTTCCTTTCCACCTACGTGTCCTCCCACAACTCCACTGTGACACTCCCACAGAATATCTGGTCTTTCATGGTCAAGCACGCAATGTCTCAGGATGCCATCCAACCCTAATTTGTACAAGTGTCCCACAATAATTTGATAGTCTATTGCATGAAACACTAGGTGTCGCTTTTTAGTTGCAGAATAACCTTGAGGGCATGCACCTGTGCTCAGAAATAAGGCAATGTCAGACAAGTAATCATGAATGGATTCAACTTTGGAAAGATCGACATCTGGGAGCTAATAATCTACAAATCTGCCACTCTCTTCTGAATTTAGTCTAGACAAATGGTCTAGCCCCACATTTAACTTGCCTGGCTTAACAATGACCTCAAAAGAAAACTCCTGAAATAACAACAACCATCTGCAAATTCCGCCTTCTAACATAGGCTTATTAACAAGATATTTTAAAGAAGAGTGATTAGTAAAGAATTTAAATTGACTTCCTAGTAAATAATTTCTAAACTTTTGTAGAGCATAAACCATTTCCAAACCTTCCCTTTCAGTTGTAGTGTAGTTACACTCAGCCTAAGAAAGCTTCCTGTTGGAAAAGTAGACGGGATGATCCAGGTTGCCTTCACTAGGTTGTGCAAGGATAGTCCTCAAAGAAATGTCAGAAGCATCTATGTGCACATGGAATTCACTTGCCAACTAGGATAGACAAGGATAGGAGCAATACTTATATTTTCTTTGAGAGTATCAAAGGCTTGATCACATTCTGGCTTCCAACTAAAAGCCTCATGTTTCTTTAGCAAGTTTTCCAATGGGGCGACTATGCTTGCGTAATTTATGATAAACTTTTGACAGTATTGTTGGGTATGTGTTATATTCTTTGCACGAGTAGTAGTGTTTGCGTTGCGCTAGGCGTGTAGGGGGGAAAAATCCCATCGCGCAAGGGTTCGGGGGTAGTGCCCCCGAGAAATATTTTTTGCCTCGCGAAATGTGTCGCATTTTTGGGCGGTTTTTCGGCACATGGTTTTTTTCCCATGGTTTTCTATTTCCAGTTAAGGAATTAGGGTTGTTGACTAATCCAGGTCAATGGGTTAGGGTTTTGGATGTCAGTGGCTCCTATATGTATATTGTATTGTAAACAATGTAACACTATGAATGAATATAGAATATGTTGGTTTTTCCGGTTTGGGTTTCCAGGGGAAATATCTCTGTGTAATGTTTGTATTTTCCATAGTATCTTTTTTGTTCTTTTACTGAAAATTTGTTTGTAGTAAATATTGTAAAAGGTTAAAATATACAAGTATCCCGTGTAACCTAGCATTGATCGCAACTGTTTGGCAGTTGTACAAGGAGGCATATTCAATATCATGACAACTTATGCAGGATCCACCACTACTCCTTCCCTATATACTATGTGTCCTAGAAGATTCTCAAATGGTACACAAAAAATACACTTTTTTTAGGTTTATGGAAATATGTAGTTGTCTGTGGCGATCAAACATCATCCATAATAGACCTATATGCTCCTTTAATAGGTTGTACATGGTCTAGTCATCCATATAGACTTCAAGAAACTCGTGGATAAAATCGTTGAATGTTGCAATCACTATCTGGGAGAACACCAATGGGGCATTATTGAGCCCAAAAGGCATAACATTATAGGCAAATGATCTCCACTCGGTGGTGAATGTAGACTTTCTCTTTTCTTCTTCTGTAATTCTAACATGGTGATGCCCAAAAAAATCCATTTGTAAAAGAATAGGCTTCATTCTCTGCCACTTGATCCAAGACCTCATCACTAAAGGGAGTAGAAAAGGGGCCATGTACACAAGCTGAGTTTAAACTCATGTAATCTACACAGACTCTAATATAATTAGTACCCTTATTGCTCTATATTTTAATAGGACTGATCCACTCAGCCTCATCCACCAGAAAAATTATCCCAAATGCTAACATTATATCAATCTCCTTCTTCACCTTCTCTTTAACTCTAGGATTCAGATGGTATGACCCGTGTATGACCAGTTTTTATTTAGGATTTAGCTCTATCTTCATCTCCCCTAAGTGTCCCTTAATCCATTTTAGTTTTGAAAATATTTTAGGGAATAGATCCTCATATTCTCGCAACAGAGCTTATATCTCTGTCACAATCTGTTCATCCCAATAATCCCCTATGGATGTCATATTAGGGTGCTCCTCACTCCCTATGTTGATTTTTTACAACCTCAGTGTTTTGGAATAGGAACTGCTGACATCATCCGACATAGTGTCTTTAACAACTCTACCACCTTTAGATTCTTTAAATGTCAAATGCCTAAGGTCCTCTAGGTCTTCAGGATCTCCTGGATATTTAGCAACCTTACTACATGCCATGGGTATTCGTGAAGGGGATGGATAAAGGCTATGATAAAGTAGGTATTCATGCTCAAGATATACTATAGGTGGATGTGTGGGCTTAAATTCATCACTAAAGAGCATTTTCTTAATTTTTTGCAGCACTAGGGTGAGTTCATGAAACTTAACCGAAAATGAGAAGTCATGGTAGAACTGACTTTGAAGTGCTTCCCAACAAGCAGTTTGTCTTTTGGTCTCTTCATGCACATACCAAACATTTGTAATTTGTCCCAAAGAATGAATAAACTGATGCACCCAAAATTGAGAAGGCAGTTGCACATCTTTCTATACCTTAATACAATGTGAAACATGCTCCTTTGGATCGGAGGACCCATTGTACAATTTTAGAGTTACCATTTGATGCTTCAGCTTTTTATCTTTACTCGACTATTTGACCTGCAATGGAAGGATAAAGCGATATTTAACAACAAGTTTGACCTCATCCCATGAAGTAAGAGATTCCTTATGAGTGGCCCACCACCTAGCTGGACACGATTTTAACAAATGTCAAGCACTTGAATTATTTTCTCTCCCTTGACCCTATCCTATAGATCAAGAAGAAAGTTGCGTAAATATGAAGTGCCATCATACACAGGGTTTCCTCTAATCTTTGTTCAAATCCACCTAGTTTCCTTGATAGTTGTGAAACATCTTTAAAAGTTTTCATACCTTCCTTGTTGCCAATTATCAAAAGTTTCCTTTGGATCTTCACTTATGGACTGAATGCTTCACCAAATTACTGATCCATTTGTGGTAGGATTAATGTAGTCTGCACATTTTCTGGTAGTCAGAGTGTAAAGTTGATCCAGGACATCTTGTTCCATATTCTCGTCTGTTGGATCAATATATCAAGGACCTTGGTATGGGTCTAGAGGTTGGGTTACTTTCATACCATCCACTTCAAAGGTCATAATTTCCTTCTTTAGATCAATGAAAATGTAATTCTCATAGGCCCAATCAATACTCAATATAACTGGGTACGAGTCCTCTCCCCCATTATTTCTATGACCTCGAAGTCTGCCATTGTTTTAATGCTAGCTAAGTCCACTTCAACATTTTTCACCCTCCCAACATGATAAATACAATATTGATTGGCCATCCACAACTGAATAGGTGAATATATGAGCTTGGGCTTGCCCATTGCTTCCCAAGTCTTATTTGGTAGTATGTTGATCTCGAGGCCTAAATCTAACATAACATTGCTAATTTCATAGTTGTCGATGTGGGCATTTAGTCCAAATTCTCTTCCATATCTCTTCTTCCTCCTCTGTATCCTACTTGTATTTCTCTCTGGAAGGTTAGCAACAATCAACTCCTCTAGGCTCCCTTCAGTCTCTAAAGTACCATTGAGTGTGTTCTTCAACTTCTTAGTGAGTTTTTCATCATCGAAAATGTCGCAACATAGTTGGAACCAGAAGTCAATAGTCTTTTGTGATTTCCCTAGAGGGTCCTTCTGTGGAAATGGATTTTCCATAACTCTTGGTTGAAGCTCAAATCTTGGTTTTGTGACTGTCGACATTGTAAGATTAGAGATTCATTGGAACATCTCTACAACGTTCTTGAATAATTGCTTATGCCTTATGGGGTCATACTTAGCATCCTCTGGTATCGCCTTCTGGATCTTACTTTGATTAGGTTTGTCAACATTGGCACTAGAATTTTTTCCTCCTTTAGTAATGATATTAATATTGGGCTCCTTTTCTTCATCGATAGGTCGGGTCTAAGAATTTATCAAATTAGTGCCTCAATGCCTTGCACGATCTTCCCATTTCATGATCAATTTAGGGAAATCCTCGGTGGCATGTATGTTGTTTCTACAATGTGCACACCAAAGTCTTCTCAAAAGAGGACAATATCTTGCGAGATGTCCTTGTTCATCACAATTGTAACAACGAACTAGTCCTCTCCTGCTAGTCTGTCCACCTCTAAATCCTCCCTCTCCTCTCTGAAATCCTCCAAAACCTTGAGGAGATTTGTCGACCCTAAATGAAAACCGATCCAATTTGTCCACAAGAGCATCCAGAGTGCGATACTGCTTGGTAGTGTGAGTAGGTGACCCATAGAATTCACAATATACTATATTCAAAACATGGGTGTACTTTTTTAGGATGGAGCAGTGCCTAGGGGAGTGCCCATGACTTCGATAGATTTCAGAATACTCATTATTCTAGTCTACTTGATGATTCAAGAAGGCATGGAACTAAATAGGGCCATGAAATGGTGTTGTAGCGACAACTTGAGAAACCCCTCCCGATGGTCCTACTGGTGGAGGCACCATCGAGTGTAAAGGGGGTCCTCCACCCCGTATTCTGGGACATTACATCATTGTATGAACTTTAGTATAGCAACCTGTACACCATACTTGCGGTCTACCTACTCTAGGAATGGCCATTTCTTGAATCTTGTCAGTTAACATGGAAATTTGGCCCTGCAGTTGCGTGATATTATGATCATCATGTGGTCTCATCAGCCGCAAGCTCCAGGACAACCTACCATAGCCTCAATTTTCATATTTTGTTTTAAGGTAGCTATCCTTTGCTAGGTTAATGGGATTCAGGTTAATGGTAAAAGCCCCTTAATAAACCATTCTCATTAGTGGTCTTCGTAGATGGGATTTGCCAATTTCCCTATCACATCCTTAAATATTTGGTTATATTCCCATGCAGACTCACCATCTCTTTGTTTGATCTCTTGTAACTTAGAGAGTACATGTTTCTCTTACCGTGGTAAGAAAAATTTTGCTGAAAACTCTACTTCACCTGGATTAAAGAAAAAAGATGCCCTTGATTATTCCCTATCTCAATAGATTTAATGTACCACTTTAAAACTTGACCCCTCAAAGTAGTCTGGAACTCAACCAATTTGTTTGCATCTAATGTTCCATGAGACCGACATATGGCCTCACAAAGGAACCAATGTTGTTCCACATCCTCATCCCCTTTACCCCAAAACTTTGGGTATCATGTAAGAGATCCTACATGTTGATGCGCCATCAATGAACTTGGAGAGCCTATTAAAATGAACCTCGATGGTCATGGTTGTGATATAACTGAAACACTAGCCACACTGCTACTACTACTACTACTACTTGAACTTACTAAACTAGAAAGGTTAGAAACAATAGAACCTATAGAAAGATTGATTGTAGAGATTACCAAATTTTCAAATGGTGTTGGGGGAGTAAGTGAATTAGGCATGGTTCCTTGATCTACAGAGCATGGTTCTTTAATATAGGGGGTCACATTTTCTTGCAAGATTTTGTCTACCTCATGCTATAGTCTGACGTTTTCCAATGTAGTGGGTTTTGTCTCTGCCACAACTCCTTCTAATGTCTCAGCTGAGAATTCTTCTTCAATAGTGGCGTCGATCTTTACTTATTTGTCTATCTCTCCTAAGACTCTTGTCCCTTGTTTGCCTCATGCAAAATCTTAACTTCTCTCACCAAATTTCTCCTTCAACCATTGACTGGACAACATTACGCGTCTATGCCACTCTCGCAACTTATCTAATTCTTTCCTTTGACTACCATCACAATCAACCTCCTTTCGTGATGGATTATATCTCTTCATTACCTTTTTCATCTGGTTCTGCCACCTCTTTTTAGTAGCTGCAACCCTCCTTAGAGCTCGTTCATTTCTTGCAGTTTTCTCTAATCGACCCCCAAATCTCCCGAAAGTCCTTATTTATTGGCTCATGACCATCCCGTGAACCACCTCCCCCTCGAGCGAAGGGTTTATGTTGTCATCTCAATTGAAGGAACAAGAAACACTCTTTCTTCCGCTAACAAAATCTTGATCAACAAAGGGATTTCCTACAAGAGTCTTTTGTGGGCTCCCTCATGAATTATGACTTGTTCTTTTGAAAAATATTGGTGGTTCTATGCAACACACTTGATAATATATCCTTCTAGGGTAGTCTGCACCCATAAATCCACAGGACGATAAATATGATGATCTAACCGAGGAAGAGATGCTAAGTGCTCAACGATCCAATTAAATCTTCTCTTGACTCGATATTTTTATTCTAGTGCTTCTTGTAGCTAGTCGAGCCACTGGAAAACCTCTTCCAAGAATCGAATCCAGAAGATCTTGTATCGATTACTCATAGGTTCTGAATAAAGAGAGTGTTCTTCACAACCCTCAAACTTATGTGCCCTAACTCAACTTCTTGTTGTATAAACTCATCACATTGTTGTTCCCACCAATTCTCAATGTCATGCTTAAACATGTGATGTTACATCCTCTAAAAACTCACTTTAAAGCTGGGTCCCATAAACAAAACCATTTTTTGGCGCAAAAATCAAGACCAAGGTTCTCAGAGGTTTACCAACAAAGAGCACCACTGTAGTCTAGCAGCGCTGGCATATTCAACCTTTCGCAAGGGAATGATCTCTCACCCAAAGTGAAACCAAGACTTGTGTGTGGTGAAATGAGTCAGTGAGGATGCATCATCAGGTCTGACACAACACAAGGAAGATTCATGCTTGAACATATAAAGAATTATATCACCAAGAGTATAAAACAACATAAACATCAGATAAACTATGTTGCACAATGTAAAGACAAGTCCATACATCAAAGAAATTCATAGACAATATCTAAATACCAAATACACATGGCTGAAGTAGTTGCGCAACAAAGAAACTAGAGATTGATAAACATCATAACAAAATTTTAGAGCATGAATACTATCCTTCTATATTATCTTCATCTCAATAGTGTTTCACAAAAAACACTGCTCTCTTACCATGGTTTACACATCAGAGTTTATCCCCATATACCCGTTACATAATCTTGTGACCTGCGCAAGCATAGTGCCATTCAAAAACCCTTACAATAGTCTTGACAGATACACTCAATGACAGTCATAATATTGGTAACAACAGTAAAGTCCATTACAAGAGTAACAACAACAACCAATGACACTAATGACCAACAATGACCAACCAACCCTTTCCCATTACATAACTCCATGTTTTATAGTTTTCCCTGGGACGCTTCTTGACTTCTTGACTCTGTTGTTTTCTTATCTTGATTCTGTTTCTACTACTTTTTCCCGCTTCACCTTGCATGTGCTCAAAGCTTCTGGCTCTTTCCACTTGCTCATCCAGCTAGCGCATGATCTGTTTTCACTGCTGGCACACTTGCGGTTAACGTTCCACTCTTCTTAGTTGTTTTCAGCTGCTTCTAATCCTCCATTGGGATGTTGCACTTTCCCGCAAAATTTTTGTCTTTCTGAAAAATCAGGTTCTCTTAAAAAACGGAGGGTCCAACAATAAATATGTCACTTCATTTCACACATACATTTTGTATATTCTTAACAGTTAAGAGCATGCGTTTCCTCTTTGAAGGTCACAAGTTTGAATATGGAGGAGGGTAGGATATGTATACATTTGTAGACTAAGCAAACAGATTAGTGCACGAAAGGGGCCCCTTATCCCACAAACAAGGGGGTCTCATAATCAATAGGTTGTGACCTTAAAGTTAGAAAAAAAGAAGAAGAAAAAACTACTCAACTTTTCATGTGGTAATTGCTACTCGTTGTTTTTAATTTGAACACATAATTTTGCATTGTATTTTCTAGTATTTTTAAGATGCATTGTAATTTGCCTTCTATCCCTAGTGATTTAAAACTAAATAGTGCTAGATTCACTTGATCATTACTAAAATTGATGCAATGTATCTATATTAATATTATAACACAAAGTATGATGGATATAGTTAGATTTTTTAATGTAAATTCTAATAGAAGATGAAAGCACACTCAGAAAAACAAATTCATTAGACTTGACCTTATAAAAAATAGTTTATTTTTGCAATTTTATGATATGTGTTTTAAAAGAAGTAACTTAATAAGTGGACAAACTCATCCGTTTTCAACAGAAATTATCTCCCAAATTCAACTAGAATTATACTAGAAGTTGTAGTTCCACATGATTGATGATGATTTTGATCATGAAACTTTGTCACTATGGGCTTTGGCCCATTTCAAGACAATTTAGATAGATGAAAATTTTGGAAAAAAAATCAAGGATCAAGAAAAAACTTTGTCTCGCTAGAAAAAATGGAATAGATAGAAAAATTGATTTTATTCATATATTAACTAACTCCATTTTAAAATTGTTTTGTAAAATATCATTGTTGAAGTAAATGCACTTATGATTTATGTTTTAACATTGTTAAAATCAACATGTTAAATCATTTTGTCATGTAACATTGTTGAAATCAATGAACAAATTCATTTTTCCATGTTAATATTGTTGAGAACAATGTATAAAAATTTTGCACTCTATCAATGTACAATATATATATAACATTTTAAAAACATAATCAATAAACACAAATAATGTAAAAATGTAATGATTGTTTTTCATTATATCACTGTTGAAATACACCATATTGTTTTATAATATATAATGGTTGAAACCAATACAACCATATTATTTTGTACTATATTATATATTATTTATTGGTTTTACTATATTATTTATTGAAATCAATACAACCATAGATTGTTGGCTAAATTGGAATGCTTCTATTTATATGGATATCCTGGATTAAAGAGTGGAATGCTTCTATTTGTATGGATATCATGTATTAAAGAGGATATCATGGATTTGTGATATATTAAAGCTTAAATAACTTTTATATTTTTTATTTATAAAAAAAAATTGGCTCCTATATGTGGTTATATGAGTGAACTTGCATGAAAATGGGTACTTATATGTGAACTTAAAATTTGGTTGATCATTTTAAGATTTTTTTTTGGGCAATTTAATGAAAGTTTATTATCACTATACTGTGGATATTTGGGAATAATAAGGTGATATTTTTTGGGATTGTTTTTAGATTTATTGTTACTATATTGTGAATATTTAAGAATAATAAGGTTATTTTTTGAGATTGTATTTTCAAAATACATGTGAACTTAGAATTTGGTTGATCATTTTAAGACTTTTTTTTTTGGCAATCTAATGAAAGTTTATTACCACTATATTGTGGATATTTGGGAATAATAAGGTGATATTTGTTGGGATTGTTTTTAGGTTTATTGCTACTATATTGTGAATATTTAAGAATAATAAGGTTATTTTTTGAGATTGTATTTTCAAAATACATGTGAACTTAGAATTTGGTTGATCATTTTTAGACTTTTTTTTTGACAATATAATGAAAGTTTATTGCCACTATACTGTGGATATTTGAGAGTACTAAGGTGATATTTTTTGAGATTGTCTTTAGGTTTATTGCTACTATATTGTGAATATTTAGGAATAATAAGATTATTTTTTGAGATTGTATTTTCAAAATAAATATGTATAGGTATTTTATCTAATTGAGGAGTAATACTAATAAGATTATATAAATTTTTTTATTAAAAATTTTGGTAAAAAAATAAAAAATAAAATTTTGTTTTATTAATAAAATTATAAAATTATATTATTTTATTTATTTATTTTGTTTGTGGAAAAAAAAACTTTTAAAATGCTAAATTCTTGTATTCCAAACCTTCAACATTTTATAACATAACGATATAAAATTGCTTTCATAGCATAACTATATAAAATTGATTGCAAGTAAATTATTAACAATAACACCACTCTAATTTCAAAATCCAAATGTATCATGTAAACGCTACCTTTTACACATGAATGACATAGTTACGTATTTTTTTTAATATGTCATCAAATTAAATAAACCTAAAAAAAAACAAGTTATAGCACATAAATTGCATAGTTACATTTTTTAAATATATCATCAAATTAAATAAATCTAAAAACAAGTTATACATGAACTTATCCATCATGAAAAGAGAAAATTTGATTTTTAATTTAAATAATTAATAATAATATTTATACACAAATAACATATTTATATAAAGAATTAGTTTAATTCATTATTGAATATTATTGGGTATATAATTAGTTTTTTTATAGGCAAATTCAAATTAAATAAATAGTATTAATTTATATCAATAAATTTATTAAAAATACTACAAATATGAAAAACATCCTATTTTGTGAAATTCAAATAACTTACTATAAAAGTATATAATATAATAAATAATGTTTTAATTTAATTGTTTAGTTTCGTTGAAAATTTTATTAAAAATTGTTGAATTTGTATATTTAAGTGGTTAATTATGTGTAATCAAAATGCTCCAATATTTTACAGTACACAAAATCTATTTTTACATTAAAAATACAATTTAAAAAACAGAAAATTATGATTTAATTTAAATTTGTATTGCCTTATTCCTAAAAAAACAAAAACCAAAATCTAAAACAGTTAAATACCAAATACATATACATATATATATATATATAAATAATATCCAAATTATATATTCAGATTAATACTCTGACCTTTCAAAATATATTTATATAAAAATGTTGCACACATAATACGTTTAAATTTGTATTGCCTTATTAAAAAAAACAAACCAAAATCTAAAACAGTTAGATACCAAAGGCAAATGCATATACATATATATATAAATAATATCCAAATTATATATTCAGATTAATACTCTGAACTTTCAAAATATATTTATATAAAAATGTTGCACACATAATACTTGTTCAGATTAGCACATGGAAATTCAAAACTTCTTAAATAAGTGTTGAAAATTCTTGCCACATTTATTACCGAGACATAAGACTTAATGCCTATTTTTGAATTATGATCAGATTCAGGATTTCAAGCGAGTTCAAAGGCATGGCCTTACATGTTGTAATGTACAGCATGCCAGCGCAAGAGATAAATATAGCCATGCCAGCGCAAGAGATAAATATAGCCATGCCAGCGCAAGACATAAATATAGCAGAACCATTTAAGTGAACTATCATCAATATTCTCAGCATTGAATGACATTATCATTTCACTATCATCAATATTCTCAGCATTGAATGACATTATCATTTCAGTATTGCCAGTTGTGATGCCCTCCGCCATGAACGATTACACTGCAAACAACAGTGACACAGTGAATACATACAACAATGAATGCATGAAATAATGAATGTAATTGCAGCAGAAAGTAATGAACACAATTGCAGAACTACGGGTAACAAGTTTAAGAGTAGTTTTTATAAATAGGATTATAATGGCTGTTCACTGGCTTTTTTTAATGGAGTATCGGAGGCATGTGGCTCTAATTGTGGTGCAGGAGGTGTTATAAAGTCGTGTTCATCTACAGATTATTGTTGGTATTTAAATTGTGGGGGGAACAAATATCAAAGCTGAGTTGATGGGTGCTTGCGCTGTTCTTTTTATTGCAAAACAATTGGATATCCTCAATATTCAGTTATTAGGTGATTCAAAAGTAATAATTAATTGGTTAAAAAAAAGCAAACCCCCTGGCCATAAATATTGAAAGATGGAAAAATAAAACTAATGAACTAGCCGCTTTCTTCAGGGTTATCCACTTTCAGCACATTTATAGAGAGAAAAATGTGTAGGCAGATCTCTTATCGAAAAAAGCCCTCACGACTGTGAGTGAAAGAATTTTTTATCACTTCTGGGATGGAGCTTCTGCTGGAATTGTCCAACATTTTGACATTTTCTAACTGCAATATGCGAGTATGGGTTCTTTGTATTGTTTTTTCACAGGTGATGGGATGTTTAGTGTTCTTGAGGAGCTCTCTTGTTTGGTTTGTCATGGTTTTTTGTATGGATGATATGATTCGCCTCTTTTTAGAGAGATAAGTAGATTATTGTTCATAGGAAAGAGGCATTAAATTGTAGGGGTTTGTATGAAAATTATATTCTTAATATAATTACTGTGAATTTTCTGCGGGAAAAAAGTTACTAAACATGTGAATAATCAACAAGAAAATTACAAAGCAGAGTAAAATCATATATTTTTTTAAAGTGAAAAAATTCATGATAACTCATTTGTCAATTGTTAGCTTTTTAGCTCGGGAGATACTTCACATGTTTTGTCTTGTATGCAGATGTTACCTTAATATTTACACTACCAGGCACTTAACTTTGTAATAGTTTTTATAAAGTTGTTTTAAGTGGTTCTTTTATTAAAGTGATTTTTTAATAAAGTGTACCTTCTATTTTTAAAGTTACTTTATTTTCATAAAGCACTTATGTAATAAAGTGAAATTCACTTTAATTTTAAATGAGACATTTTGGAGGGAATGAATCATGACCCTTGATCTTGGAAAAGGCAAGATTTAATCTTGGCCTTTGGATCTAGGGTTGGGGAAGGTGAAAAGACACTTTTGGGGGAAAATGTCATTTTCAGATTATAAAAGAATGCATTGGTAGTGTGCAAGATATGTCGAATGTCGAGAGAGGACATTGGGAGGAGAGTTAGAGAGATTTTTTGAGCAAGCTTGAGAGAGGAAAGTGAGCAGTAAAGAGGGCACATTTTTCAAGGAAAGTGGGCATGATTCTCGAGAAAAATTTTCTGTGATTTTTGGTCGATTTTTTTTTCAGCTGTGGGAGGCCATACTGTACGGATCCGTACAGTCCATACAACAGTACGGATTTGGCATGAAAATCGAGGTGATTTTTGGCACGGTTTTCAAGGCGGTTTTCAGATTTTTGGTGGCTATTTTTGGGCCATACAGAACAATTTGCACAGTGGACTGTGGGCACGGAAAACGAGGTACGAAAGAGGCAGGACAATGGTACGGGTTTGGCATGAAAAACGAGGCAGATTTCTGTGGGATAGATTTGGTGCTGTGAGGTATTTTCCTTGGCTGTAAATGTTGTTTTGCTGCTGATATGTACTTTTCTGAAGCTGAATAATAAATCTCTCTCTCTCTCTCTCTCTCTCTCTCTCTCGTTGAGTTTCCCCACATTGGGGTTTTCCCTGGCATTTGCCTAAATTTCTGCGTGTTATGGGTCACTGTCCACTGTGTATTTCTGCTGCATATTTTTCTTAGCAATGTGTATTTCTGCTTATGGAAATTTCAGAATGTGGGTTTTATACATTTCTGAAATTTATGAAAACAGTTATCTCTAGGTTGCTAAGTGTTTGACAGAATATTAGCTTGTTGATTTTTGTCATTAAAAATCTACATCAATCAGCAGTGGGGTCGACTATGCTATCCCCCAATGCAAGCAAATTCATTATTGTGATTCAAGGGTGTTCCATAAGGAGGACTTTCACTCTTGTCAAATCTCTGGGTCTTGATTCAGCTCTTAATGTGTTTTCTTGCCTCCTAATAATATGAGCTCTTAGCAAAGGGGAAAATCATATACATATGCATGTTTGTGAATTAAGAATATTGATTTTTTGTTTTTATAAATTTATCCTAATTCAATTATTGCATCACTTGAAATAACTTGTTTATGGTCCATAACCATGTATAATTTTTACCTAGGCTAAATACTTTTGGGTCTTGGACCATTACCCTTTTTTTTTATGTTTTAGGAAGATTAGTTTTTAACCAATCAAAAACAATTTTGCATCTCACTTTAAGGTTCCTTTTTTTTAGTAAAATCTATCTTAATTTAATTGTGAATTGTTAGTGAGGATAGTCATCATTGGTTGCTATTTACAAGTGAAGACCCACTTATTACTATTATTCAAGAAAAA
Source organism: Picea mariana (assembly GCA_032191745.1). Classification (NCBI taxonomy): domain Eukaryota; kingdom Viridiplantae; phylum Streptophyta; class Pinopsida; order Pinales; family Pinaceae; genus Picea; species Picea mariana. Next base: position 84,977 of record JASDQU010437888.1, on the reverse strand, counting down.
TTACATCACTTGAAATAACTTGTTGGTAGTTCATAAGTTTGAAATAACTTTGGGTCTTGGACCATTACTTTATTTTTTTATGTTTGAAAAAAACTAACTCTTAACACTCAAAAACAATTTTAAATCTTACTTTAAAGTCATTACCCTATTGCTTTATGTTTAAGGAAAACAATATCAAATCTTACTTTAAAATCAATTAAGTTTTTTTAAATATATTTAATTTTTTTAATTTTCAAATTTATTTGAAAATGTTTTATTTCTTATTATAATTTCTATTTTTTTTAAAGCTTTTGTAATTCACACGTGTCACGTAACATACAAATTACCCCTTTGTGGTTGGGTCCATGACAATCTTATGAAAATCCTCAACAAACATTTTGTTAAGGTGGTTTTATACAAAATCCTAAATTTATTATTAATGAGAATGTTTTTTGGGATAACTTCTAAAAGTTAATGAGAAATATTTTTCAACAACGAGTATGCCGACGCCAAATTTAGAAATTTTTTAAGACTCCAAAAAAATATTTTTTTCAGCAACGACCGTGTATGCCGCCAAATTTAGGAATTTTTAAAAACTCCAATTTTAATAACTTATGGGAACGCTTATATCACAACCATCTTTAACTTTGTTTTTCTGGAAACGATAAAAATTACCCCAAATATTCTTGAAATTGGAGTTTTAGTGGTGGTATTTACACAAGAGTTAATGTGTCCAAGTTATCGTAGAACCATCGGAAGCCATTATGGAACCTTAATGTGTCCACGTTGTTGTAGAACTATAAGAAGTCATTATGGAACCTTGCAATGATACATAATAGATAACAATGATTGTTGAACATGGTTTCCTTCATTTTGGCATGTGGGTAAAAGATTTTGATAAGTAATAGTGCATAGAACATATGGGGAAATATTGTACTTAAATGCACCTAGATTGTAAGCACATGTTTACACGATTCTCAATATTATGTTTTCCAATGTTAAATTAAAATTAAATCTAAGGATTAACTTTACAAAATTATTCTTATAAAGTAAACTAACTCAAGAATGAGTTGATTTATATAACTTGATTAGATTCTCATACAATTTAATAATCTTGGGAAACATAATATTAATAATTTCATTGTCTAGTAATAAAATTTTGCTATTTTTTGAATAGGGTTTTTCTTGAGAAGGAGGAAAAATGAGCCGAGAGGAGTCATCGCGGCTAGGGCCCAAACCCTAGTCGCCTCGCTCTGGTATTCGAGTGCAGGAAGCGATCTGCAGCCGCCAAGCATCCGAGGTTCGTGATTCACCCGGTCCAGGGCATCGGAATGGTATTGCAGCACTTTGTCTGAGAGTCTGCTCGCGATTTGGAGAAGCGGTCTTGGCGTCTCAGCACATTGCTAGGCCGCAGGGACGCGTCTAGCAGGTTACAGCCCACGCCAAAGGGTCCCTGCGAGGCCTGAGACCGACCACGGGTTTGCATGCGGGTGGGTACAGTGGTATCCATTTGAGTTTGCAGGAGGTCGGCTACGATGGCCCCAGAACTAAATGCCGAGAAGGGACCTCTGGAAGCCTTCAAGGCGTTAGTTCGTTCGGCAGGCCCCAAACCCCAACCTTCTCTCCCGTCCAAGTTTGTTAAGAAGATGGAGGAGATCCCCTCTCTGGAGCTAACTCCAGAGCAGCCTTGCTCTCTTGCCCTCCGTATAGCAGAAACGTCCCTCGTCAGAAAGTTTACGGGGTTATGGTCTAGCCCCAGAGCGGTGGAGGCATGGACGAAGGACAGTTGGAAATCACTGATAAAGGGAAACGTTTCTCTGTTTGCAGTAGGCAGGGGTTTTTTTGTTTTCAGTTTCTTGAGCAAAGAGGAATGTGATCTAGTCTTCAGATCTGGGCCCTACTTCATGGGGTCGAGAGGACTGTTCTTAGCCCCCTGGACTCCTGACTTCAAT